>CAJPEX010000219.1:0-72914 GCA_905338405.1 Notodromas monacha | reverse complement strand
GGGCTTTTCCGCTACCGTTTCTTCCCGAGGTTTAATTCCGGACAATCGTAATTTATCCGCGGCTCTAACTGCGAAATCATGGAGCATCTGGATCTTTTCTCTGCTTGCCAATTCCCTCTCGCAATCTATTAATTTTTCTGCCCAGGCTAGCCGGCTGAAGTCAGGCATTTTAGAGACCAAAAGATCTACTATCATACCGTATCCTTCATTAGGACTAGCGATTGCGTACAGCCGAATTACAGAGCCAATTAAGGCACTGAAATTGTCCCAATCTTTTAGGCTGTTATGTTTTAGAGGTTTCAGAGTATTGATCTTTGATGTTAACTCCGCGTTTCGAACCACAGAACAATCGTAACGTTTGTCCAAAATTTTAAAAGCAATTTCAATTGAATTGTCGCTGTTCTCAACATGGCTCAAAGCTGCGAGAGCTTCGCCTTCGAGAAGCCCCTTCAGTCTCGACAATTTATGAGTTTCAGAGTAAGTGGGGTGGTTTCGGACATTGTGTACAAAGTAGTCCTTCCACTCACTGTACTCTATCGTTTTTCCAGAAAACTTTTTTCTGTCCATAAGGGGTTCAGACCATCCTGACCCTTTATCTGCCTTTTTGACAGTCATTTCGACAGCTTTCGCCGTCTTTTTTACTGACACAGCCAAACCAGTGACTAATTTAGTCAGTTTATTCAAATTTTTGTTCTCAGAGCCGCCAACTCTGGAACTTTCGGGTTCAGAGAAGTCGGAATCTTCTTCAGAACCACTTTCCATTTCATCTGAGTCGGATACGACGTCGTCGTTCCGCTCTATTGGGTCGCAAGGTTCGCCACGCCTTGGCCCTGGGTTTACAGCAGGGTTGCCAGCCCTCTGTCCCATCATTTTTGGGTGTGCTTGGTTCCTGCTGTCTTGCAAGTACCTTCGCATCATCCCATTTTCCAATTCATCTCCATATTGCGGTAGATGTTGGTTCATTATATTTTCCATTTTTTTTGTCACAGGTTGCTCAAAAGTCACCTGGATTTCGTCCATTAAATCTTTGCCTCGCCCCGCAAGCAGGGCAAGGTCTTCAATGCTTAGGTCTCCTTCGGAAACCGCATCTTCCCAAAATTCATCTGCAAACATTCTGTTTGCTTCTGACATTATCCGCTCAAGTTGCCGTCTGACTACTCCCTCTTCAGGTTTTGTCGAGAATTCGGCATACTTGGCATCAAGTTGTCTGAATTTAACAGACATTAATTGAAAAATTTTTGACATGGATTTTTCAACAGCAAAATTTCGCGCCGGACTTCCAAATTCGCCGACGCGTTCGGTCCGGGTACGATTTAATTCCGCGCTCGGGACAACATCAGAAATCACAACATTACGCGCATTCGCAATAACATCATCTCCGCATGCAATTCCCGCCGAAATTTCACCAACAACCGCTCCCTGACTCAACCGCGCCGCCGATTCCGAATCGCGTACCTCTACAGCCCTTGGCTGCTGCAAACCCGACTCTGCTGCCTTGGAAAGGTCAGCCAAATATTCCATGAGCCTGCCTTTCCTAACTAAGAGACTCTCCTTGGTTTTGCCCCACTCATCTTTCAACGAATGATCGCGATGTTTTACTCTAATGGGGTCTTGCAATTCTACTAAGCGATTCTCACCATGAGCCAACCAAATATCTATCCTATCCGACAATTTCTGCCCGCGTTTGAGGTCACAGCTCGACTCACCAAGATAATTTTCCAGGGAAAGCAGGAGTTCAGTTGATTTTTGTATGATCCCTTCCAGGATGTAGTGGGATCTCTTTCCTTCTTCATTGGTGTGTTGACGAGTTTTTCGGCGTCCTCCTTCACTGGCTCTTCCGTTGTCGGACGTGGCGCTTAGATAAGTGGGTCCCGAAGTTTGGGACATTGTCACTCACTTCACTTTAGCGATTGCCCTTTTGCAACTGCGGACTTCCACACCAGCAGCCGACCTGCACCGACACGCAGGATTTTTACAGCTTCGCGAGCTGGCCTGGAGTATTTCTCTCAGGTCTTTTCGCGAAACGTTTCCGATGGCACACTCAGCTATCGACCAACCAAACAATCCGGTCCGAAGGACCACTGAAAGAGTTCGCTGTTTGGTAATTTTTACGGTGTTGGACGCAGACCTCTTTTAGACACTGATGGAGGGTGGATCCGCTTTGGTGCGGCCCTCTAATATCCGGAGTTTGGCGAGTCGACCCCAGTTCCAAGGGGCGTGAAGATTTGCAGAAAACAGACGGTTATGCGACGAAGTTCTCCTCAGAAGCAATCAGTTCAGTGTTGAACAGGTTGGCGATTCCAATAGTCCAAAGACGACGCCTATCTGCCTCGACGACTAATTGATGACCTCCTCTGAGAGTTGTTTTATGACGGGGTTGAATTTAAAAACGGAGTCCAAAGATTTAACAAGAACTACCGAATTTATTCACAAACTTTCAACCGTCTTTTAACAACAGAAAACTGTAACAATCGATTCTCGGCTCTGTCTGGAAACATATGAACATCATAATCAATTCAGAGCCATAAACATCCAATACACTTTGACATACATTGCATCAAACCAAAATAAATTCACATCACTTCAGTCGAGCAGACCTTCAACGCATTATGGGCAGAATTTCTAAGTCCTACCAAAATCTAACATATCTGGAGATCCGTACTCCACCAAGTTTCGAACAGTAATGAACCCGCTTCTCTCATCCCATCTCCGAATTCGATACAAACAAAAGCGCCGCATTTCTTCGTCCTTCGCGAATACCAGCAACATAAATCCATGAATGAAAATCCCTCACATAAGAACCCTGGGATGCTTCCCAACATTCCATTCCCACACCATACAAGGACGCGCGATTAGACACGCCGATTTTAATACCGCGCGTACTGGCGCCATCGGAATTAGCAGAATATTCAAGCCAATCAATTTGCAAAGTAACACATATAGCATTCAATATTTTCCGCCAAATAATATACAAATTTCAAAAGAGAACAAACCAGTTTTCTCAATAGTCAAAGCCATCCATGTCAGATCGAAAACTAGTCTTTGTAAATACAACCCGAGAGTAACCAATTATCCATACTCTGATCAATCAGTTTTCAGTACTGATCCACAAATTTACATTTTCAATAACTCAAAACGCGGAGTCTTGTGGTGGGTGCTAGCATCAATGGTAATTCTTAGCAACTTTCTAATCTAGGGTTGGATCCGGCGACGATTGTGGGATCCCTTCCATTCAGAGCATCCTACCATAAGAAGTGAATTCTCATGCCTCTTTTCAGAGGAGTCTGACCCGATTGTCCAACCACTCTAGATTACTAAAGACAGGGGCTATGGTACTTGAAAAGCGACCACAGGGCTTATCCTTAGTTCATTTTTGCCAGAGTACAAAAAGAGAGGCCAGCCCACACCTAGAAGACTCAATTTCTTACACTCCCCCCGAAGGCGGGAGAGCGCGTAGAGAATCGACCGGCTTCCAAGGATCCCGATCTAGAATTGAGGATTCTGTGATGGAAATACGATTTACTCCCCTTTGTACAACTCCTTCAGAAGTCTCCACAGAAACTTTTCTTACTACACCGTCTTTAGAAGGATGTACTTCCACCACTTTTCCTGGGATCCATGAGCTAATGAAAGCATTACTGCCCTTTTCATCTACCAGGACTTGGTCTCCAATTTTTAGCTGGGTAAGACGTTTTCTTCCCATACTCCGCTCAACATTGAGCATAAGCAGGTAGGTCCTCCTCCATTTTTTCCAAAATTGTTTTACCGTGTCCGCAACAAATTGTATCATTTTTAAACTGGACCCTGCTAGCTCTTCTGGCATTCGCACAGCAGCTGCTGGTCTCAGTAACATTGCCGGACATAATGGGAGGCCTTCATCGTCAATAGCAAGTGGTCTCTTATTTAATATCGCCTCTGCCTTTATCAAGCAGGTCTCAAAGACATCGGCAGACCATCTGGGACCTTTCATGCTACCCAGGAGACATTTTTTAATTTCCCGTATCATCCTTTCCCAAGATCCTCCCCAATGGGGAGATCCTGGAGGATTTGTGCGGAATTCAGTCCTCATTTCGGTGGCGCATTTTTCTTGTATCTTTTCCCACTCATTAGCACCACTGATAAACGAAGTTCCGCAATCACTCCATATTAGTTTAGGGGTGCCCCTTCTGTCGACAAATCTTGACAGGGCCAACAGAAATTTCTCTGTACTGAGTCCAGTACAGACCTCCAGGTGAATTGCCCGGGTAGTCATGCACATGAACAATAATCCCCACAATTTCTGCCCACCTTTTCCATCATAGGGACCAAAATGGTCCATTCCACAATGAAAAAATGGGGCAGCTCCTTCTGCCAATCTGTTTTCATGTAAGGGTGCAGCAATTGTTTTAACTGCAATCGGATTTCTATTGCGACAGAAGACACAACGGAACAGTTCCTTCCGAACCGTTCTTGCCATACAACAGATCAAAAATCTTTCCCTCAAAAACGACTGAGTTATTTTTGCCCCGGCATGATTGTTTTTGACATGAGCATCCCTTACCAGCAGCCTAGTTATAGGAGCTGACTTGGGAAGGATCATCGGGTACTGCTCGTCGGCAGTCAACCCTACCGCATTGCCCAGTCTCCCTTCACTGCGGAGGACTCCTTCAGGATCCATCCACACAATCCACATGGAAAGGGGGCCGCTTTTCAGCAGGCTTTTTCCTTCCCTTTCGATTTTTTCGATTTCATTCTTGAAATAATGTTTTTGAGCGATTTTTATCAGCTCCAGTTCTTTTTGTCGCAGTTTGTTAACATCCTTCCTTTCTTCTGCTGACAAAACTTCAAAAAATTGATTCATGTCCCTAAAGGGATCTTCCATTTCAATGATTACGAAAACGGCTTCAATCTCCTTCGTTTTCATCTCTTCAGTACCTTTTCCCAATTCTTTGGGAGGTGTTGGCCATTTTTCCTCATTTAATTTTAAGAATTCAGGACCATGGAACCAGAAGTCGTGATTCTTTTCGAATTCACTGGCCCCCATTCCTCTGCTGATTAAATCGGCAGGGTTCTTTTTCGTGGGTACATGTCGTACTTCCACTGGAGGTTGATCCCTTTGAGATCCCTCCATGAATTCTTGGATTTCACCGACTCGATTCGCCACAAAGGTGACATATTTTGAGGCCAGGTTATTTAGCCATCCCAATACCACCATGGAGTCCGTCCATATAAAAATGCGAGAAATATTTATTTCTCCTGCATATTCTTGGAGAATGGCTTCTGCCATCCTTTTCCCAATCAGACATCCTTGCAATTCCAACCTTGGAATTGAGGTCGGTTTTGTAGGCGCTACTCGGGATCTGGCAAACACAAAGCAAGTTTGGCTGCCTTGTTTGAAATACGCCACCGTACCATATCCTTTTGTGGAAGCATCGGAAAACACATGCAGTTCCATAGGAGCATTGGTGTCTTAGGCGCTACTCGGGATCTGGCAAACACAAAGCAAGTTTGGCTGCCTTGTTTGAAATACGCCACCGTACCATATCCTTTTGTGGAAGCATCGGAAAACACATGCAGTTCCATAGGAGCTTTGGTGTCTAATCCCAACCATCGCGGGATCTGCCACTCTTTGGCTCTTAGGACGTCTGCGATCCACTTTTCTCCAACACCCCTCATTTCTTGGCTCACTTGAGCCTTCCAATTTTTTGATTTGACCCATATTTTTTGCATGATCAGTTTGCCTGCGAACGTGTAAGGTCCGAGGATAGGACGTCTGCAATCCACTTTTCTCCAACACCCCTCATTTCTTGGCTCACTTGAGCCTTCCAATTTTTTGATTCGACCCATATTTTTTGCATGATCAGTTTGCCTGCGAACGTGTAAGGTCCGAGGAAGCCGATTGGGTCAAACAAAGATGCTAATACTGACAGGAATTCGGCGACAGTTAAGTCTCCCTTTTCCTTTAGTTTGCCATCTTTGGAGATCTTCTTTCTGCAAGAAAATCCGAATTGATCCTCTTTTGGATCCCAGCGTAAGCCAAGAGCCTTAGAGATCTTATTTTCTCCTTCCCCTGTCTTTATTTCCACTGCTTCTTTTTCTTTTCTTTCGGCAGGGATCTTTTTTAAAGCATCAGGGTGATTTGACTTCCATTTCGTTAAAATGAAGCCAAATTTCGCCATGGCTGCGTCAACTTTTTTGACTACAGCTTCTGCCTCTTCTGCCGAGTCAAACCCAGCGTAGAGGTCATCCACATAAATAGACCTGGTAGTGATCCTCCTTAAGGTAGGATCTTCCCCCCCTTCCAATTCCCCAACCCTTCGCACACAAAAATTTGCGACGGCTGGAGAACAAGTTGCTCCAAAAATATGTCTGTTACTGACATACCATTGATCACCTTGTTCGGGGTCCCTGAATAAGAACATGAGCTTACTTCGGTCCTCTGGTTTAACCAATATTTGCGGGAACATTTCTGTTACGTCCGCATTAACCACGACCTTTTTCAGCCTGAACCTCATCAGGACCCCAGTGACTGTTGGCTGCACCTGTGGGCCTTTTCTCAAGGAAGAATTACTCTAGATTACTAAAGACAGGGGCTATGGTACTTGAAAAGCGACCACAGGGCTTATCCTTAGTTCATTTTTGCCAGAGTACAAAAAGAGAGGCCAGCCCACACCTAGAAGACTCAATTTCTTACACGTATTTAACTGCTCTTTCGCAAGAATCCAACTGTGAGGTGAAACCATGATTCAAAGTATGGTATACGACCCAAAAATAATTTCCACTCGAAGTTGAGGCGCATTCAGCTTTAAAACTGAATCAAGCAATCGATTTTTATTAATATTTAGGGACCAGATATCTTGCATGACGCGAGGCCCTTTCCTTCGAAACAAACGCTTAAGAGTAGAAATAACATATGAATGAACGCTTTTTATTCAGAGAAAATCGCTCGAGTGCTCAGGGGTATTGTGCAGATGATAGGAGGTGGAGTATATAACTAAGTCATCGGAACATTCCACAAAAGCGCAGGTACGAACCGTATATTTCAGTCATAGACGCAATGTCGTGCAGCACGCAAGGAAAGAATCAGCGCTCGGGATCTGGACAGGGGGAAAAGCGTGAACCGAAGGGATCATCTGCAGCAGGTTCTCAGGAAACAAGCCGTTCCACTCACATTGGAGCGATCGTGAACTAGGAACACGCGTGCATACCAAGCAACACCTGCAACGTTGCGATGTACGCCGGGATCGTTGCCGGAATATAACGAAGTTTATTGATTGTATCAGCGAACAATAACCGACCCCCTGCTTATGCACGGTGACTCCGGACCTCTCCCGGCGGATTAAATCAGCGCGTTTTTTCAGAAGAGAAAGAAGCCCAGCTACTTTGGCCGACATCGCTCAGCGTCTCTCTTACGCTGATCAGATGAAAAAAAAACTATACACAGATACAGCAGCCCTCCACTCACGGTAGGCCGAAATTCAATGCAGTGTTGTCGCAAACGAGAATGATGTAGGAAACAAGATTGCGGAAATATCTCCTTTGTCAATCGTGCAATAAGTGAGGATCGTTTTTTGCATAGCACGTTGATGAGTTACCAACCTATTCTCGTCAGAGAAAGTGTCCCGATGCTGAGACTCGTTAACATACATTTTTAAATTTAAACAATTACATTCG
Organism: Notodromas monacha; assembly: GCA_905338405.1. NCBI lineage: Eukaryota > Metazoa > Arthropoda > Ostracoda > Podocopida > Cyprididae > Notodromas > Notodromas monacha. Next base: position 65,261 of record CAJPEX010000219.1, on the reverse strand, counting down.
GTTCGGCAACTTTCCCGAGCGTGGAAACCTTAGCAACATCGGTAGGAAGTAAAACTGAGTAGAATCTTGATTAACCAAATTTTGAAGTTATAATTTTGGAACTACTGTAAATGCATCCTTGCAGCTCCACTGGACTTCTTAGCTGGATTTCGCACGATAAAGATCATACTGTATTCTAAAAATTCATTACATTTACTCGCTGTAATGCAAATGCATCCGGAAAAATGGGTTGTTCAATATTCACAGGAAGATTTTTCAAATTAAGTCAGCTTATTGAAGAAGCCATTTTTTTGTTGAGGATGATCGATTTGTTTTAATAAGGCGAAGGTATCCAACCATTAACCAGGACACCTAAACTTTGCGGAAATAGATACATCCACAAAGCTCATCTAACTTGATCGGTGGGTTGCGCATGTCACCTCAGAAGCAGTAAACTGCAACGCATGAAAAAATGCTTTCGGTCAGAATCCAGATATCAATAATCAGCACCAAAGGTTGGAGGAAAAAAAATCGAGGTTCAAGGCACTCAAAACCACAAGAAAAAGTCTATCGCGATTAGTTCAAAGCCTGTCTTTCCTCGCGAAAAGTACGGATCTCGGATCATTTAGAGATTTAAGTTCGCATGTTTTCCCAGCTTTCATGCATGGAGTACAAACGTTTCATAATATTAAAACGTACTTTTACCAGCATACTTCAAAGAAGCACTGCAGTATTTTCTCAAGATCGACACGAGTCCGAACAGACGCTTTTCTTCATCGCAGAGAATCAAAGTGAAGGAAACAAAGACGTTCGCGGGTATAAAAATAAATTTGCTTTAAAAAATCCGTTTTTAACCTTTGTCTGACCCTATGGTTTATCTTCATTTGCCCTTTTTTTCTGAAACCCCGAAATGGGTAATACAAAATTAAAATTAGAAAATTCCAACAACTTACTCATCATAATTGCTCAAGATTTTGTTGGGTTTGAGTCAGTCAAAAATTTATCTCAAATACAGACAATGCAATTGAGCAACCATTGCACTGTATACTGATGCCAATTTTTTTCTGGTCATTCAGTTTTCGAAAAAATACTAAAAATCTGAGAATGCCAGGAAAATCCGAGATTATCGGCAGGTCTGATGTGAAATAAATTTCCAGTCATTATATCTGAAAATCTCGTCATAAATCATTCAGTACAACAAACGCTTTCTGTGGACCCCAAGAGTTTGTTGTGATGTTATTTTATTACAGTCTACTTCACACAGCCGGGAACGATGAAATGCGAGAGTAGCTTCGGGACAATTCTTCAGTGAATGAAGCTCCTATTTTCACACCCAGGGCATCCAGACTCGAAATTGCCGGACGAAGTCGGCCCCTCAATTTCCACCTAACTTTAGCCGTAATGTGCCGCCCTAATTGTCTCAACGGATATGCCATCATAATACTGAGCCATCAAAATGAAAAACTCAAATTTACATGATTGCGTCAGCCTTAGAATTCCGTTGCGTGCCAAGCGCTGGAAGAGCATGCTGTTACAGAAATCACGATTTGCAAAAAGCTAAGTGCTTTTGAGAATTCCGCGTTGTATTAAAACACTTGGGACACTGCTACTGGAAGATTAACTTACTTCGAAACGCACCTGAAAAATGCCGAAAGCGCACAACGCGCACTGATCCTGAACTGTTGAGAAAATAACGGTGCATTTACAGTAGTACACAAAAGCGCCAAGTACCAGTGAATTGAAGCGTCTTTTTGATAACAAGATCGTAAGCTTTATTGTCCTGTACTGTATTGATGAACGAATGAGGAGTTGCACGTGAAAAATCAACGGTGATCATGTCGAAAATAATGCACTGATAATGGGATACTCGACGAAAAAAAACCTTTGATTGGAGATGAAATGTATACATCCAATGCTCAAGAATTTCTTCTTTCAGCGTGCAATCCTCCCGGTCGTTCTACAATACAGCAATCTAAACCTGATACAAGATATCCCGTCACATGGTGTTCTCAAAATGCTATTATCTTTCCATTTACTCCGCGAAGTCCTGTAAATTTTGGTCATAGAATTGTAAGGAAGATCGAAAATTCGAGACAATCATATTATCCTTGGTAGAGTTGAACTTGCCGTTGAAGAACCAAGATCTCTTAGCTCGACTCCACGGAAATCTGGGGTTTAGGGATGCTACAGTAACCGTTTCCAACCAACATTCGAAGAATGACGCGATTCGAATGCAGGCACGCACGGGCCCAGTTGTTCAGAAATAAATATGGTACACTGGCAAGCCTCGGAAAATCGGATTATTAAAGTACCCCTCCGAAAGCAGCCTCTCGGTAGCGTCGGAAAAGAGCCTTTTTGTTCAGCACTTCGAAACGAGTTCAACGTGGGATAAAAATAATAAAATCGGCTGAGAACCACGTACTGTACTCTTGCTTCGACTTTTGCAGGGGTAAGGAAGAAAAAAAATGGATGAAAACCTGAAAAGTATACTGAAGCAACTCACCGAAACAGAATCCCGATAATCCATAGTCGGCTGGTCCAGGTCGGACTTCGGTGAGGCTCGGCGGTGCTTCCGCAGAGCCCTGGCTCGGGCTCGCGCGCGCGCCTGTAGCTCGTGTTCAAGGGCGCGCATTTCCCGCTGGATCGCCGCCCGCGTCGGCGAGCTCTGGGGCTCGGCTTGAATCCTTCCAGCCAGACCCAGCAACCCTCCAGAACTGGTATTTCCCCGCAAGAACTCTTCCACCATACGATCGCCGTTCATCTATGCATTACAATGAAGTCGTTCGTCATCATCTTTCCTACATTGGCTGTACAGTACACGGTACTTCCTTCATCAAGAGCCTCATACAGTACTGTACGCGAGATTATCTGACATCCGAAAACCATGAGCGTTAAAACACCGAAGAAACAAAAACCCGAGCCTTCAATATTGTTTTCATAAGGAATTATTCTGGAAACGCGTAATTTATGTCATTCACGCTATTTCGAGGGTTTCTTTCAGAAAAATCGGCAGGTTCGCGTGCGTTTTGCCTAGAACGATTTCAAGCTTTTGTACGAAATATAAAATAGGTTCACTGTATCTCACAGAAACCAGACAGGACGGTCCGCTAAAAAAAAGCGCCCGCTTCCGAGGATCGTTCGACATGATAATTGCGCGAGTGAATTGATTTCTCGCACTTATTTACAGGTAACAGAGTCTGAGACTGAAAATCCATTCGAGTCTTAGCAGCTTCAGATACATGGCACCATATTTACTCAGAAACACGTGCACCTTTTTTCTGGAAAAGAAGGAAGAAATGTCGGCTGCGAGACTTAGTTTGAAAAAAATAATCATGAAAACTCAAATCCTGATGTAATTCTTCATTTTATTTTGATTTATCAAGTTGTTTTACAACAAAGTATTATTTGGCAAATGATTTTTTATTTACCGCAAAAAACGGTAGTAGGGATCTTACACGGGAATAGGTTTTTTTTGCAAATTTCGGGTAAAAATCTTGGTGCTAGCCTTACTCCAGGGTACGTGGTACTCGAGTAAATACAGAAAAATACTGTATGGTGTATGCTGTATTTTACACAAGATAATAAAAACATCCCAGTTCTTATCGACTTGGGTAAACAGTGCTAGCGGAAGAAGTCCTAACAGGCTTATTCTACGGCGAACGTAAATAATCACGCGTCCACGGTGCAGAATACAGTTTGGTTCTTGCATACTGGATCAAGAAAAAATCTCGGGTAATTTTTCAACCCTTTTTCTCTGGCGAAATTTACTAGCACACGAGCTCCTGAAAAACATATAGGTGGACTCAATACAACGAAATGCAGCAGACCAGCAAAAACATTTGTCGTATAATGCTGTACAGTACTGGTAGAGACCCCTCTGGGAATATGAAATTCGTCATACTGTACACAGAAAATTGTTGTAGACAAAATCGTTGTCGAGAGAGTCTACCTGCATGTCCAAGTGATTTGCGGAACCCAATCAAGGAGAGAATAATTCCATTCAAGTAATAAGAATTGGAGGATAAGCTTCCGGGTGGGGAAAAAAATAGCACGACGGTTATTGGGGTGAATATTCGGAATTACGATGTATGGTCGCATTTGAAACCCGCGGCGAATTACAGCAGAGTAGCAGGAAATTCACTTCGCGGTGAGATAGAAGCTGGTGCCGTCTTGCACATTGGTTCAACGTTAACGAGAAGAGATAGTGCTTCCTGAAGCCTCGCCTCGCGGGGAAACAAACCCGAGGCATTGTTCCCGGGCGTGATTCGGAGCCATCAACGAAGATTAAGAGGACGCACTGGGTGGGGATTTGCGGCCGGGGTCGACGCAATATCCTGATTGCATTCGCGGGGATTTCCGGCCGAGTTGGCGACTTACCTTGGAGACGCAGAAGTCATCGCCGGCATTGATCAGGTCGGGCTCATCCGGCCGGCCTTCATCACCTGAGGACAAGCCATCCTCCAGCACGGGCATCACCCCCACGGCGCCGCTTTTAGTGCTCTCCGCTTTGCCCGAACCTTCGACGGACGACACGCGGCTACCTTCCTCGCTGTCGGGCTGCTCCGGATCCTCGCACACGAAACTCTCGAGATCACTCGGATCCTCGCACTCTGTCGTCTCCGGTGACAGCGTGAAGTTCCGACTCTCTTCCACCTGGAAACCAGAGGGCAATGCACACTATCACGCGAGCTGTCGATTATGTGCTCCTGAACTACATTCTCCCATCTACCTGTTCATCGATTCGACTCATCACGAAATCAGCTCACTTGAGACTATTCTTAATTTAATAAAAAAATATGTAAGGTACTGCCCTCATAAACAGAGCAGGTTTATACGCTCTTCGTGGTAAACTGCAAGCAGAGAGCGGTACAAGAATGACAAGCGGCACACGACCCCATTTAATAAAACGGTTTTCATTAGTATTAGAGGGTGGATGCTCATAAAATCAGCCCATGCACGGGGGAAATCAACAAGCAGGTAATCCCGATTTACGCAAACCGTACAGGAAAATCGGTGGTATCTCTGATATGCGCATTCCTAGTTTTATATGGCGAAGATGAACATTTGACGGAAATGATCAGACGACTGATGAGAATTCTACGCCCTGCTCGAACATATCCGACATTGCATTTTCCGTACGACACAGAAGCACTGAGCTACAACCACAACCATCAGTTGCTGCCTTATTGTTCCACGCAGTCTAGCTATAAACGTCCGAATGGTCGCATTTAGTGCGAGGATGAGTTCTCTTTGGGGAAATCCAAAAAGGGGGAAGGGGAGGTAATAGCAGGACGACCGTCATCGCCCGAACGGGAAACCTCAGACATAAGCTCACATAAATGTCCTGCTTCATTTCTCTCGCAAGCGAAGCGTGATGCGTCTGAACCAGATGGAGAACAGTAGTTAATATGGGAGGCGATAAATATTACATGATAGCTACATCTGCATGAAAAACACAAAATCAAGATTTCAAAAAGCCTCGGTGCTATCGAAACTGAACATCGATTAACTTCAAAGAAGCTTTTTTTTTAAATCCCACACATGACCCCATCGAGAGGATCAGTCAGAATTTTCCTCGAACCGAAGGCGAAAAGACACCAGAAAATAGCTTATGTTCAATTTGAACTGAGAATATTGAGAGATTCAACTAGCATTCTGGTGCACTTCTAAGAACAACGGTATCCTCCTTGTCTACCGCTGAAATGAAGTCCTTTCAGTTTCCGTTGTGATGCGCGGTATTCGCGGGGAATTAATGCGGTGTGAAAGAAGAATAATTATAGTGATCACCATTGAAACTACTTTACCTATTTTTATCTTAAAATGGAAATAAGGAAGAAATTTCGGTGTTGATGTGAACTTCCAGTACATGGATAGGAAGGCAAATGCGGTTCATTTTCTAGCAAAACTTTTACCACGAGTTCAATTAAGTAAAAAATGCCACGGTTTTTTAAATTGAAAAAGAAGTTCCATCTGATAGGATGGTTCTTGAGTGATCTGCAAATTTCCAGCGACCACTTCGACATCGATGATGCCGCCTACGAGAGTTTCACCACAAAAGGAATTCAGTAAAAATGCGGCCGCTTTGGAAGACGCCAGCATCGCACAGTCCAACCATGCCAAGAGTGGAGAAAAGATAGTGCTTGAAAACAAAGATCAGAACTATATTATTATATGTATCTGTCAACAAGAAAATTGTACGCCGCGTTACCGAGAAGGTGGTAAAAATAATTGCGTCTAATACGGCAAAGAAGCCGGATTTTGAGCTCGTTTCATCCAAAAGATAGAAGATTTTTCTTTTAATAAGTTATGGGCGTGATTTCAAGTTCCCGTTGCTGAAGCCCCGGAGTTCCGTGCAGTTCAAGATTAGACGACGGATTTAGAGTTTAAATATACGCAGGAAAATCGGATAGTAATTTTTCTTCAAAAGAAGTGGAATCTCGGCTTTCGTCACACTTGAAGAGGTTATAACAGTGGCCTGAAATTGATAAATAGAAGTAAGTCTCAAAAGACGATTTTCTTGACTGAACTGAGAGTACACTCAGAATTTATGGTGCTAAATTATTTTACTCAACTCCATGCTACTATCCACACCACGAGTATCACATACAATGTGACTGATTATGGAATGAGCTTCAAGAAAAATAAATTGCTGATCCCCAAAATATCTTATTAGATGAAGAGAGTGAGAGATCCATTCAGTGTGTATTTTAAGAAATTAGTCCGGGCATTTTCTGTTCGATCTATCGGTTTTTTCAAATACATCCGTTCGGGACACATACTGGGTAAAAATAGGTTTCTCAAGATGGCATTTTGTTCCGGAATGACAAGGGTATTTGGATTTAACTTTTGCCAGATCATTAGAAGCTGTAACGTGAAACAAGAATATAATTGGACTCCTGCACACAGCGGGACGCAAGAAATCAATAACTTACAGATACTCTCGCAACATCGGACGGAAATAACTTGAAACCGGAAGTTTCAATTCTAGGGTACTAGACAGTCCAAGCTGGTTGGCAATATGCGACAGCATAGTTAGCTGGTTTACAGGAACAGACTCTGCGCTGATTTTTCCCACGAATCATGTGCTGATAACGGTGTGCGATTCCCGTTAACTTATAATCGAAGTTTCTCACCCGAATGCCAATCTCAGTCTCTCCGAAATCTTCCGTGGACAGCGTTTCTTGATCAACGGATAACGACGAGGAAGGTGAGGAAGTATTTGGTCGAATGATGAGATTCATTGCGTAGCCGTTATTGTTCATCTTCACACGACGGACCGAACTTCGAGCTTGATTGCGGGTTTCGTTATTGGAACTCGTTTTTATAGCTTCGTCGCTATCGCGTTGAGAACGTCGTCCAGCATTAGAGCCAGCCCTGCTCGCTTTCTGTTCATCCTTCGACAAGCTCATAATCGACGGATGAGCACCGCCAAAAAACTCCTCCAAAACTTTCCTAGTTTCTGAAAATTCGTACACCGACTCAGGAGATGGCTGATGCGCAAATGGTGCGTCCTCTTTGGGCTTGAGCACTTGACCCAATTCTGGAATGATGGCCGATAGTGATTCCCGGCCGAGTTCCATCTCATCTTTTACAGGGGTAAGCGTTGTGTCGATTTTGGTATCCTTCAGTTCCCCTTTCTCCGCAGTATTTTGGTCCAAGCCGCCAAGTACGTCTACTTGAGCAAGTATGCGTTGCGGATGGCCTGGTTTCGGCAAATAATTGCCGAACCCGGGGATAGCTGGAGATGCACGATGTCTGGCGCCCAACCTTCGAGGTGAACCTTCGTATTTCGCTATGGGGACAGAACCTGGCAAAAGCAAGCATTGGTACTTCGATGAAAATTTAACCCAGGTGGCGAAGAAATGGTCACAAGAATATTCTGAATGAACGAAAAAACCAGTGTAAACAAAATAATCCAGACAATTAAATGGATTATCAAAAACAGACGAACATACATTTCAATTAATTTGATTCACGAGAGGCGAAAAATGTACCCAATCGACGAAAAAAAAAAGATTCCTAATTGACTGATTCGTAATGGAAAATAAAACGGTTGAAAGAGTTCAAAAATCTTTCTATATACCCAACAGTCTGATAGAAATGCATTCGCTTCAACAAAACGTCCGTCTCAGGGCGGAAACTGACAAGAGCCCGAAGTGAATTGGCTTCGAAAGGAAGCTAAATCTGAAGAAGGTCGATTTGGCGTAACTCACCAATTACGCAAGCAACGGGACTAGAAGTGGGAGAATTGGTTTCTGGGCTGCCACTTGAGTTCCAATTGGGCAACGCAGGTCTTCCCGCGTCAGTGACAGTGGATAAGCAAGCATAAGGCATCGTAGACGATGGCATGCTATCGTCAGAGGTATTTCCGGCGTCAGGATCACCAATTTGGGTGCTTGCAGGCGACATCATAAGCAGCGATTCCGCCAAATTTTTAACGGTCGACCCAGACAACGTATCCAATCTAGAACGCGGATACTCCCCGATTTCGTCAAATGTACGATTTTCTTCTGGCGACGACTGATATGAACGAGTTTTTCCCGAGTCTAAAACGGTCACATCAGGATCTGCACAGGGGCGGTACGTATTTTCTAGCGTCTGAATTTCACTCGCGAATACCGTTTCCTTGTATACTTTCACTGGTCGACACGTCGTTTCGGCATCAACTCGTTTTATTTTCTTGCCCCAGTCGTCGCCGGATCTCTTCCTGCCAGCTCTGGCTCTACTTTGACTAAAGACTTCTTTGGCACCAGCTTCTACCCATTTTGCCTCGGGTTTGCGCAGATCTTCCGCGCAACTGCCACCCGAACCACCGGATTCTGAAAAGGAGTCCTTGCGGCTGCTTGGCGAATCCAGGCCCAACAAGTCCTCATCTCCCTCCTGAAACATGATTCTACGATCCTGACTTTCGCTATAGCACGGCAGCACGGATGTGTTGTTATTCGGAGACATCAACAGGTCGACAGCGCTTCCGTTACTGCGGATGAACATAGGGCCATTGTTGTTGCGATATCGGTCCTGCGATTTCGCGGGCTTTACCCTGCACTTCGGGAAGAGCTCGTCGATATCGTTGGAAATTGTGGTTTCTTCCGTGTTATGTGTTCCTTTCAGAAGGTCAGCCATGGTTCTTCTCGCACCTTCACAACCACATCATCTCCACGCCCCACCAAACCGCCGATTGCTTGGATAGTCATGGATAATCACTGACCCGAAAAAAGAAAATCTTACATTCACATTCGCAGACTTTAATAAATCAAAGCCGTGGGAGCGTGGATTACTCCCTGTAGAAATGGCAGCCCCGGGCGTCATGTCGAACTAGATATGAAGCGACGATCCAAATTACTGTTTATCTCCATTGACTGCATCAAATAAAATCAGCCTCTCCATTTTCGTCCGATCCTTCGTTAACCTTCCATTAAAAGGATAGATATAATATGGCATTATTTAAAACAATTATTGCATTAATGGCTTCGGAAATTAGAAAGAATATATATATATATATACTGTATACAAATTATTCCGAAGAATCCTTATGAATCTTTCATAAAAGCTCAACTAATACAAGAAATAAAAAGTTCAGTGTGTGTGTTTTTTTTAATGAAAATTCAACTTAGATTTCTACTGTCGGTGTGCTTTCCAACAAAAAATCTGAAGCATGAACAGCCTCTTCTTCACTAGCTCACTCTCATGTGATCATCCAACTGAATTGAACGAAGAAAACGTAAAAAAATCGATCTAATCATCGCTGAAGTAATTCAAGAGCCACGAAGCACAAAACCCAAAAATCAACTGCTCTCAAAGTAATTTATCATATTTGTTATTATTGGATAATGCACGACTTCGAAATTCGCCCGCTTTCAGCCTTACTCGCCGATCCACACATTACCACTGGATCAGGGAGTAGCGGGGCAGCCATGGTTTTCCCAGGCAGGCATCGCTTTGCCGCGCCCAACAGCAGCCATGCGTGGTTAGCTAGAAGATCAATACACCTTTTCATAGTTCCACGAGAACTTTCACAGAGCTTCTCCAGCAGACAATGCCACAAATGTCTACTACCTCCGTCTACTCAACGAAAAAGCGCGCGCATGAAGCGTGTTCAATTCGGCATCTATCCATGCCGAAGTTGCCAACGTATGCGGTATGAAGGTTCATTTTGGCAAGTTCCGATCGAAGCTGAACTGTTGAGATTGGTGAATCTCATGGCATTAGGTTTGACGGACCTCGTGTATTATCCGCAGATCATGTTCTCCCGAAGCAAAAGACAACTGCTGTATACATCAGGTAAATGTACGAACAAGGACTCGTCCGGAAGGTATCCATTGAAATCATCTTTGGTTGTTTGTCTATCCCTGATGTGAGTAACGATATATTTATGCAATTCCGTTGAAGCGCAGTACAGTATCATTATTGCGGGTTGCCCGCAGCAGTAATTGGCCCGTCGAAAATGATATTGCCTTTTCAACTCATTAAAAATAAATGTCAATAGAACATCGGTTGTTGAGGGTCATCATTTAACATCACTCCACACGAGAAGCCATAATTTATTATGCATGAATTTTTTTTTCGGACAAACCGATCAGAAATTTGAAAACTACTCGTCCCAACGATATATAGTACAGTATTAGCATGTAAAGTCGACTTTCGGTAAGAAGAATCTCGTTGGAACGAATCGTCGATCGCAACGCAGTCGTTTTTTTTTTTAGGTTCCTCCTAACCAATAGCTGAAATATCAATGAAGAGTTCCTATGTAACGAATTTTCCTTCCAACGATAGTGTACTATATTACTGGCATTCTTTTGATTTGACAAGATTTTACAATTCCCAAATGTTGTTTCAAGTCGTTGCACTTTTTGTGTGAATTATCCATACAGACTTCTCCGCAATGCTTACAAAAAGTATGCCATGTAATTCATGCATAGATCAGCTTAGAAAATAAAGGAAGTATATAGTTCATTTACAGAACAGCACCGTAGTATATAGTACACTACTTATATTACAGCTTATTACTTATGCATGCTATATGTATCTCATCCGTTTCATTAATTCAATTTACCATCACAACAGCGAGTGAAGAAAGCGATAAATATTTATGCCGTAGTCAAGTGAATATGTCCCTTCCTTGATACAGTTCCACTCCGAACATATGCTAACAAATCGCCGATTCTTAAGAACCAATCTTCCTCTACTGAAACACGCATGTCAATCAATATATATAGAACAGTTGTTGAAATAAAAACACCGGAGGCTGAAAACGTCACCATCATTTATCGAAAGCCAATTCGAATGCGCATCAAGCAAGCCGGATATAACCCAGACATGACAAGAAATACAGTGTAGCCTTTGAAACGAAATAATCGCGAAAGTGAAAAAAAAAATCGACTGAAATCCAACAAAAATTCATTACCCTGCATTGACACCACAAAGATCGAACCGAAGCATTTCGGCCATATTCCAACACAGTATGCCTCATTCAATCAATTCGCTATTTCAATAACAGAGCTTCGCCAACAACGCAAACCTCATCGTTCAATGACTTGACCAATTCAGGAGCTTTACAAAGACTTCATTATATCCGCAACGCCGTTTCCAATGGAATCCAATAATTAACGAATGAGAAGACTTATTCAGGTAATTGCAGTTTACAATCCCAAAAATTTTCGGGGGATTACTTTCAGCCAATAATGCCGGTCAGCTGTTATGCCCAACTCAATAAAACGCTTAGGCCAGATTTCACAAAATTGAATCCGTCAGCACATTTAGGAGCGAAGCAGGCTACGTGAATTAAAGATCAGGTCTCACCATATATCGGATTGAATCCACATGATCACACACTCCATCATTAGATAATTCGGCTTACCACTGAGCTCAGTAGCCGTGTGACACAACCATGGCTATGAGATGTAAGGGAAGTGATCTGTGGTCAAAGGGAACCTTATGTCGATTAATGGCTCTTGCTGCCAGGCATTGCAGTGTCACGTATTGCAGCGGTTTCACTTGGGTGACGGGGTCTCCAACTTCTTCTTCTTCCATTCCGTTCTGAGCTTGGTCTTCAATTTCGAGGACCATGGGGACGTTTCCCGCGTACAACGGCGGTGCCTGAACTGTTGAGGGTTCGCTCTTCGACTGTTCGTATATTTCCATGAACGTTAATCCCGCCCTACAACGTAGAAGAATGGGTCAAACGCCGAAAATAATAGTTTCAAACCCTTAGGCAATGACATAGTCGTAATTATGCAATAACGACATACAATCATCGACAAGAAACAATTATAAATTGGATCAAGGATCACGTCGGAAAAATAATTCGAAAGTAATCGATAGAGGAATGCAGTGAACTTCATCGTCGAGTTTTGACTCATTTCTCCACGAGCGGTTAGTATATCCATCAATGGAAATGAGAAAACAAAGTTTTTTTGCAGAGTAATGCAATGCAGCATGGATTACTTCTCAGCTTGAACTTGCACACATTTTGAAATGAGATTATAGCATTCTGTAATTGCTCCCTTCCCAATCTCGTAGTTAAAGCTCTTAGCGAAAGGAATCAACTTCCAAATCTATATCGTATTTCTGCGCCCTTAAAACTGATTTTCTACGATGGAGGAAATACAGTACTGTATCATCAGCAATCCCTCCCACCCCATGCGGACCTTTTCCGACAAAATTCGGCGGGAAAAAGGTACGGTGCATTTCGTACTCTATTAAAATGTGCAAATTAAGAAGAATGTAGGTAAGTTATTTCCCGATTTTATCCTTGCAAATCATGAAGCGAATCTCGCACAGGCGCGCGAATAATTATGACAATGAACATGAATTCGACAATATTTCGTAAAATGAAGGCATCAATTAGGAAGATACGAAACCTATTGACAGTGTCGTAGTGAGCACCGTGAGCCAATAATGCGGAAATGAGGGCAGACTGGTTCAGCGACGGGTGCGCGGCGGCAATATGCAGCGGCGTGCTCAATGAATCATCTACTTCATTTGGATCTGCTCCCATTTCAAGAAGCAACTCCGTCAATTTTAGGGATGGCAGGTTGCACAACGGGCTTCGTGACACAACGGCTGATCGCTTGCTCACAGCAAGATGCAGCGGCGTCATTCCTCCTTGCCCTCGAGCTCCCAACTGCAAAATGCAAGGTAATTTTAATTATTTCTGCAGACTAAGCTACTGTTTCAGCTCTCCGAACACAACGGTTTCACAGGGTCACGTTAAAACTTTAAAAAGGCTTCCGTGAAGAAGATTGCGACAACAAATTTCGAATCTCTGCGTAGAACACCAAATGTTTGCAGTAAAATTAGCCAGACTGAAGAAAAAAATCCAGCAAGAAGTAGCTAAACATGATAACGGTGTTATTAATTTTTAGAGGAATTTAAAAGTAAGATCCAAGCTTCGGATTCGAAATATTGTAGAAGAAAGGGGAGACAGAAATATGATTTCGTTCAAACGGACTTATTCATCGGAACTCCAATAAACGGAGAAAAGAACGTCAAGGAGAAGCATGGGATTCGCGTCAATAAAATGAAGAGCTGTAGTACCCCCGGAAACTTCTATCCATGAATTCAGTTCACAGTTGATTGAACTACCTTCAGAAGAGGGTAGAGTGCTCTCTTGATAGAGTGAGCCATTTCATTGTCGACGAATTGAGGACAAAGAGCCAGCAAACAGGCTAAATGCAGAGTGATCGTGAACGTGCGATGCAAATATAACGTTTCCTTGTCCACATCGAAATTATGCGCCTTGCGGGCCTGCACATGTTCGTTGCCTCGTTTCCATTCTGCCAGTGCTTGTTCGAACACGACGATAAGGTCCGGTACAAACATCGGGACGCTCGCTGAAACAGGAACAAATGGTGTGAATATTGCTGAGTAACATATTATACCGTGAAGGACGAGAAAATTTCGTAACTCGATCAAATTAGCGCTTTCACCAGCACACCAAGAGACAAAACAGTTTCTTCACAGCATAAGAACCGCGGTGAAGCGTTGCAATTAGGATAAGACCCGCTGATTTCGGTCAATACAATACGACATTATTCTCCGCTGGGAGCAACATTTTTGCTACGAATTGTTCTTTTTGATATTTTATTTACGTGTACTGTATTGCATAGTAAACAAAAAATATACTGTACAATATTTTATCGCAACTAAAATAGCTCGTGAAAACTTCATGAACCAGGTCTGGAATTTCTTTCATGTTGATAAGTAAATCGTGGAAATTCTGGGAGACGGCAGAACAACGTTTACAAGTGAAATTTTAAATCGATACACAGAACCGAAAATTATTGAAAAAAAACCTCACTTCGACCTTCATGATTAAAAACTGGTAGCGTGCTCGGTGCGGCTATCTACTCATCATTGAACGCAGAAAATTTCAACCAACAATCCCACTCACCGCTGATTCTTTTGGAAAGAATATACGAGAACAGCTCGGCGAAGGACGACAATGACGACTGCGTCATTAGGGACAGGGGTTCAAGAATTTCTTGCTGCATGCGCAAGGCATATAACCACAATGTGATGCACTTCGGGATGTTTCCTGAAAAATCAAATAGACAAAAATCCCTAAAATTTTGGATTTATTTTCAGTTCTGAAGCTCAGGCTTAGTCAATAAATGCTTTTAACAGATCATAGGATCGTCTGCCTCAGAGAAAAAAGGTAAGGCATTTTGCGCGACAGTTCTCACAATATCAAACAAGCCACAATCTGGCAAAATGAAGATGCACACTCCGGGAGAACGTCATGGGGCTGCATGCTCAGACAACACCTCATTTTTGAAGCAGCGCTGAACACCACGTCCATCGCTCAAAAATATGATATTTTGGCCCGTACAACGAACTACGTTTCACTGCGAAAAACCTATGCGTTTACTGAGCTAGGAATTGTCCATTTCTTGTGAAGTTATAAGATTCAAGGCAACATATAAAAATAGTTCTCCGGATCCAGTGCTTACTTACTCTTTTCCTTCAATGCCCAACTCGCGGGGAAAGCTCAAAGCAAAAGCTGAAGGGCGCGTTGTCAGTCGACCAGAAAGTAACTCCTCTTCATCTCCAGTCTCAAGAATAAGCGATTCTGGGAACACGATTAGTTTAAAAGAGCAAACGGAAACTTGTCTGAACTTCTGGGAATAACTGTGGCTAACTTGTTGGGATTGAGAACAAAAGCCTGTCATGTTGTCCAAAATCATCATTCCCATCATTCCACTGACTGAACAAGTAGAAATCATAACTGAGCTGGAAGAACCACATGCCTGTTGATAAACCCGTGCACTACCAGAAGGACGAGCCCCAACGGTATGTCTCTCCGAGGTAACCAACCTCCGATCATTCAACAATGACAGGGAAGAGGAAATAGAGGCTGACAAGCGCAAGATATCCAATACAATGACAAAATCAAGCGGCTGTCCTCTCGCGGAGAAACGGCCGGAGGCAGCATCGATTTTAGAGAGAGTATGGACAGATCCATAGAGCTCCACCAAGCTCGGAGGATCCCCAGAATCCTCAAATGAGCTTCTCTCCATCCAATATTCCGTTCACTTCTCCAGAGTACCATATTCTACGACCCTGAATAGATGTACAATTTCTCCGGGCTCCGGAGATGAAAAAAAAAAAAAGCGTGAAGTTAAAAAAATGAAATAAACTGTAATGTTCCGGATTAAGCCTGAGCAATTCCAGATACATTATAAAATCTCCTTACAGTATTTACGCAAGTAACACGCGTACCTTATTTTATATCACGGTAAAGAATTAGGGTACAATGGTATGCTGGTACAGTACAAATTTTAGAAAGCATGAAACTAATGGAGCAAGTCATACGCGAGTTTCTGTGGATGAAATTAATAGGAAATTCTTTTTTGTACCAATCCTGTCAAAATAAGTCACGTTAGTCTATTTAATTGAAAGATTATTGTAAAAAAATTTATGAAAAATCGATTTACAGCCCAAAAAAACTAGGGTCTTGCGCAGATATAGGTTTAATGCTGAGAAC
The DNA here is from genome assembly GCA_905338405.1 of Notodromas monacha. NCBI lineage: Eukaryota > Metazoa > Arthropoda > Ostracoda > Podocopida > Cyprididae > Notodromas > Notodromas monacha. The sequence goes on along the minus strand of CAJPEX010000219.1, from coordinate 49,297 downwards.
AGTTTTTAGACAAATGCTACGTGAATGTTGCACTTGCGGGTGCGTGGTATTCAAGTAAATAAGGTGCAGTACTGTAGTCAGATAATATCTAGGGGATACGTTAACCTTACTGTTCATCAAAATCTGTTTACGGCATACAGTATTGCGAGGGAGATCCCGTTTATTACTTATTTTCAAGAGATTTTTGATGAAACCTTCCCGTTTATTCCTGAAATTAATTCGAGCATTTTTCTTGAGTTCCACCCCGTCGTTGGCAGATTTGTTTTTATATCTGAAATAAATTAGACATGGGGAAGAGCTTTTGTTTACTTCAACAAACAAGTGCAATCTTTCATTTGCCTTCAGCGCAGATTCAATTTCCTTTTGGCGTTTTGGCGATGGGAATTTCCCGGAGTCACTGGAGCTTATTGTACTTGCCTGGGGACGTTGCTGCAATGCCCAATATCACATCATTTGATACACACGAATGACTTATTCAAAAATAAGATAAAATTCCCAGACCACTGTACACGTACCAGCATCGGCATAAACAGCCCCACGGTACCGGATGAAGTACGAAGTATCGGGATGCGCAGGTCCTAGGATCCGCTCACGGATGATCAAAGCTTGAATGCGCATTGCGTCGGGATCCGACATCACGTCTTCTAGGTCAGCCTCGGAATTAATCTGCAAAAACGAAGGTGCATCGATGCAAGTAACCTCAACGCAAACAAGAGGACACAAAGATAGCTGGCTCGGCTCTCGGCACCGAAGACAAGCTCGCATATCACGCGAACACGGATCCGCCCACGCTTCAGCGAGAACGTGAAGGGGTGATATGGGAAGCGGTTATCCAACGGCGCCTAGTGAAAAGTTGTTCATTCCACGTATCAATAAGACCGACCCGAGAGCGGCTACAGGCGTCGAACTTTTTATGCAGCCCTCGCACATCCGCCCCGGGGGGCATGAAAAATCATCTCTTTCGCTTGTCCCACGCAAAGCAAGCTCGAGGATTCAGAGGCGGAATTGAATTTCAAAAGGAACACGCGTTCACACCAAACATTCAAGCGGATTTTCGTTCGTAAGCGCAATTTAAAAGCTACATTTTCAGAATTACGCCGAAAAAGTGCCGTATTCATCCGAACACACGAGCACTGGTTCCGCAAAGAATTTTCCAAAAAATCAGCATGCGTCTTGAATTCAGTAGCGTCTTAAATACGGTGGTTTCTCTGATTCCCAGATCAATAAGTCCCTGATTGCTGTAGAGTGCAGACTATCGCAACTTATTGATTGAAAACTGGGATGAACTCGAACAAATGATTTAATCGCTTAAAAGATCAGTTCAAGACGACAAGAAATAAAAACCAGATTCCCTTTTAAATTACAGCATTAGAGGATGCATGCAATAAGCTGGAGACTGAAGCACAAATGAATATGCACCTGGTTTTCACGAATTGAATGTACAATAAGTATAATAAAAGTATATTATTCGCTGGCAAAATTAGTTTCATTTTCTATGCCCAAAAACGACGTATTTCGCCACCGATGGCGTCAGCCATTTGAGTATTGCATATCGTACATGGGAAAAGCACGCAGATATGGACACAGACTCGGAAAATTTCATCAGGAATCCAAAAGAAGTATTGGGTCTTTCATGAGATTCTGCAATTGATTCAAAAAACACAGTGAAGCAGGGTATTTGTTTCTTTATGAGAAAGTAAATGTTTTACACTGAAGAGAGCCAAATCAACGAATGGGACCGCTTTACGATACAGAGTAAATTACAATAGTAAACTGCTTTTGGTACTGTAATCGTTTCCAGTTCTTCAGCATGAACACGAGAGGAAAACCGCAGACATCAGCATACCTCTGTTGCGCCGCCAAAAGCAGCTATTGGAGACTGAGTCGGAGGCTTTGGCAGGTTCACTAGCTTTCGTTCTTGGAGAGCTCGCTTCCACAGGCTCGCTGCACCCAACATATCCCTTTTTTTGTCCATGAATGTGGCTCCCAAAAGTTCCATGGCCTCGATTCTTTCGCGTGGACTTATGAAATCCATGCCGATTAGGTAATCAACAATGTGGGAATGTCCCGTTACCGCAGCAGCCAACAACGGCGTCATCCCTGGAATAACCACAACCAAGTTCGTTTTACGGTCTTCAAAGAGATAATTAATACGCGACGAAAATACATTTTACGGGTTATTTCAAGGATACGACCGCTAAGTGGACCATTCAAAGAAAACAACGTTCGCATACCTTAAATACGAGAAATATCTGAAACCCAAATGTCCATCTCGCCGATGAAGAAATTACGAATTTTCTTCGAAAACAGATTTTTCTGCTTTCGACGAATTCCTTGATAGCAATGTCATAAACACAGCAGAATAATTATTCAGAAGCTGTGAATGCGAGCTTTTATGCCAGGAATGCGCGATGAAACGACAAATACGTGTGAATTTCACAGATTGAAAATTTCAACTTCCGGTGTTGGAAGCGGAAAACGGGACGAAGCATTCCTCCCGAGAGTTCTTCCAGCTCAATGAGAATACCGTACTCATCATCACGTAGTTTGGACTAGGTCTGCTACAGTAGTATTTCTTAATGAAGATCAACTCACCATACGAATCGACGTCAATAGTTGCACCATGTCTCAGCAGCAACATCATGATAAGCAGACTTCCGGACTCGGCACAATCATGCAGAGCCGTGTTGCCCTTGACGCTTTTTCTATTCACGTTTGCCCCAAGCTGCAACAAGTACTTGGCGATATCGTAATGTCCTTTGTAACATGCGATCATCAAGCAAGTGTGTCCATGTCGGTTGGCGATTTCGATGTCTGAAATGAAACGATCATTACTCCGTCAGTCGAACGAGTTACGACTCCACGCATTTCAGTCCCGCCCTGACAGGGTCTGATTGCTTGATGTGTAGCAAGAAACCTTTAATGCATTCACAACAGGAAAGTAACGATCGTTATGCATCACAGCGATATTCAACATCTTGTGAGCACTGAATACTATCGATTTACTGCGGGTATAGAATACAGAGTACTGCAACGCGGTACCGTCATGAAGTTTAGTCTTCGGAAATAACAGTAATTCTTTTACACAGAATGCAGTGACTTATACACATGGAGAAACTCGCGGGACCGCTTCCATCATATACAGCGTTAATATATTCCAAGTACCTGTAAGGTATTCCGAACAAAAAACGGCATCAGGCACAAAGAACGAACAGCATTCTCGAGGTCAATAATGAGATTTTATTATCGCAAGATCGCGATAAATTTATTAAAAAGAAGCGAGAGAAAAATTGCTAGAGTACCGGTAACATTTTTAGCGTCTCGGAGTTTTGCTAGATAAGATCACCGAAGCAGGAATATAAATGGAAGAAATGGTTTTCCTGCGCAGAAAAGCTCAACCGTGCTCCAGAAAATTAAATGGAAGTTTTTCAAGGAATATAAACATTAAAGGTCATTCTCAGCTCGAAAATTGAAAGCTTTTCGAGTGCAGTAGTTATCTTCTGATCAGTTCAAGTAAGAAATAACTTGGATGAGGCAGGAGTGCAAACCTCAGAGGAGATTTAAGAACGCGAGGGGTTATAAATTATTATAGCAATTGAGTCCGACAGTTGCGCCATTTTACTGAAGGTCAAGAACTTCAAGATCGCTCCCCATCACGCATACAACGCAGCGGTCACTCAATTCGCATCAGTGAACGGCATCAACACAACCTCGCATTTTCAATTACGTTCGAATGAACCGAAAATGCCATCACTTCGTTTACGATTCGACAAATCGTACGCTTATGGTGACCAGCTAAGCGGCCCTTCAGAGACTTTTAACCCTGCCCGAGCATCATACCCGGAATGTTTCAAGTGCATTCCATAAATAACTTTATTCCAACGTCGAAGAATACGTAAGAAAATTCGATTTTACAATCCAGCAGAGTATTGAACGTAGAATGTGGTCAAAGAGAAAGATGAATCACGCTCAACCATTTGATCCGGTAAGAGTTAACTTTACAGTTTGCTGAACTTAGATGTTACTTAACTTTACACTTCACGCTCAACGATACTTGGCACAAGACCTAAAAGACAAGAATGCAACAAACTGAAAAGACAAAGTATAACCCCTCGGGACGCAGATCCACATGAATATAAATACAACGCAAATAAACCTAAATTGATTTTTCCAAAGCGCTACCCTTAATACCATGAGATTTCCACACCTAACTATGGGGCAATCAAACGCATTGCAACATGCGTTTCGAAATTGCACACGCCAGATACGAGTAAAGTTCGGGATTGACAATTTTAGACCAAATTTTGAGATCATTGATGAAAAAAGAGGATGAAGATATTATGCGAAAAATGTACTGATAGGCTCCAGGCTGATCCACAGAAGTAAAACACGTTCCTTTCGACGGACTTCACTTGAGGAAAATGCAGCAAAAACTAGTAAAAGAACCATTATGTCGCAAAGTCTTGGCTTGTAGATTCCAAATCGCCATAAAATCACAATCATTTCAGTATTCTCGAAATGCGAGAAGTTAACATGTCATAGAATAAGCATTTTTTTCGGCTTTCATAGTTCAGTAATGAGATAGTGTATTGTACAGTACTTTCGAAAATGTTTCTAGGTTCTCATTTTTATGGTTGGCTTCTTTAAACGTCCATTAAAACATCGCAATTTGTATTATCATAGCAGACCACCTATTTTATCGTGCATACAGTAAATAATTTTAGTAAAATTCTCCATCGTTTTTTGCTGCTCCCTTATCGTTGAGGGGAAATTTTATATTTCTGGATGGTGCATGGCTGAAGGGTTTACTCGGTGAATCAGACATTCTACGAAGTCGCCCAGATTATAATTCCGATTTTAAAACGCTGGACCAGTTTAAAACCAGAATAATACGTTGATTCGAGACGGAACATTTTCGAGGACATGCGGGACGACCCGAGTTCCCACGGTCTTCTACCTTCACGACGAAGCAGGCACAAGGCCTTTTCCCGCAGGCTAGATGTACCCAGCACTAATAGAAACCGAGATATACGGATTCCGAACTTTTAATCCACGACTCACCAGCGTGTTGCTTGATCAGGTATTTGACGATAGAGAAATGTCCGTCGAAACAAGCTGCCCTGAGCGGTGTCGAGTTCGTCTTGGTGGTGGCATTCACGTTGGCCCCGCGTGATATGAGGAGCTTCACGATGTCTAGGTTTCCGGCAGCCGATGCGCACCAGAGCGGAGGAGCTCCTTCGATCGTCTCCCCATCAAAAGTCACTGGAAAATCGGACAGACACGACATTTCATTACTCACAGCCTTCCGAAACAAAAACGAAAAAGACGTCGACAAGGAAGATGAAAAAAAAAAAAAGAGTTCAAGGGTCAGGGTCACTGCGAGGATCACGAATGCTTCGTCGTGCACTCGGAATGTTCCTCGTCCAGGAAACAAAAACTCGGGACATGAGAAAAACAGCACTCCTCCCTACCCTCATCACGACGGAGTTTCAAAACAAGCCATCTCAGTCAAAAATCACCTCCCCCAGTCAAAGCCCTCTGCGGATCCACATGCCCCACGAATCCAACTGCCTCGTAAACAAATCTGTGTCGAAAAAAATCCTCATAAAATCGTTGCTCTTCCTCTCGGCTGAATCTTCTCTGAACTATCATATTTTCCACACGGGTGTTCCCACATTTGAATAAAATAACAGCGGAAATCCAGAGGTGAAAAGACAATAGTAATGTTGAAATCGGATAAATTCATCCAGTCCTATAGTTTCAATTGTTCAACGAAATACGGTATGTGACAGTAACGCTACCGAATACAGTACTAAAATCAGATTCCCCGAAATGACGACAAAAGAAAGAAAGAAAGACGTGATTTGTGAATATTGTGCTCAACGAAATATACTGTACAACCAAGTTCGCACCTCTGCAGGAAAACAGCGTCACTTCACTTTAGCTGGAGGAGGCAGCCTAACTTTACTCACGTACGACGCGCACATTTTGTCTGAAATCAAAGAATCAGCGACAAGTAAGCATTTAAATTTAAGGGGAGCTTTTCCTCGATTTTCCTGCTTAAAATCATAAATCGCATCTCACATGGCACGTAGTACACGAATGTATATATTATTTAAGAATATTTAGAACTCATTCGCGCGAGGTGAAGTTGATTGGAGAAAGAAAACCTCTTCGGTTCGACAGGATCGTGATGAAATCTCAGGTGGTCGAACAGATCAAGAGAATAAAAAGGAAAAAAGTGTCGTTTGAAAATAAAACAAAGGAAAATTATCTCACGATAAACCGCGATCGTTGCTGCAGCCATAAAAATTTCCCAGGTTACTTCAGGAAACAGCGCGAGGACCACGAACTGTTAATGGTAAAAATAGAAAATAGCTATCAAATTTGCAGTTTTTGCAAGGAGTGAGAGAGAAAGACAAGGTCAATCGTGACTCCGACCACAAGGGAACTTCGAGAAACAAGACAGATTGATTTCGTATTTATCGGCGGCAATGGCTGAATTATGTATAAAACGAACAACATTTGAATTCAGCACGATTAATTCACTTCCGAACTCTTGTGACCTTCACTTCGATGGCGCTTCGTTTTCTTCAGAAAATTTTCAAAATCCAGAAGCGAAGTTTGCAGCAGCGTTATAGCAGAATGAAAGCGGAAGTTGAGTGATTACAGGCCGCATCTCCTAGATGCTTTTCCGGAAGCAGGATTTCTGTCGGCCTAATTTTACGCGTCACATCGAATACAGGCCACACTTTCGATTCAATGCGACCAAATGTCGAACGCCTCAATCGCAAGCCGCAGCCGAGTTTTTCAACTCTTTTCGGGGGAGGGAAGTACTGTACTGTACCGCTGATAGTTTTAGAAGCTTGTTTAAAAAATCAGTACTGTACAGTAGTTAATTTTCATTTTTGTCACACATTTCGAGAACAGACTGTGAGTCGCCAACCTCCAGTCCATTACACAGATTACGGGCATCACTTAGGTTTCTGCGGAGATGTCTGTCTCTTCGTCCCCATCCTGGATAAATGGGACGCGGGAACGAGATGAGTGAAAGAGGAATCAGTGATTCTAGTTGCACTGCCTGTTGGCATTGGATAGAATGAACTGCTGCCCTTTCTGGCATTTATCATTGCGTCATTATTCTTAAACCAGAATAAATTTACATTTTCATTTTAAATTTTCTATACATTTACGGAGGAGTTGTCACGGAAAATAATACATTTACAGCAACTCAATCTTGAAATAATCAATCAACAGCTGTGTCTCATCTAAAAATAATACATTTGACAATCCTACAAAATCGCGGGATTAATCCTGTCTCCGTGCAGTTCGGACAATTTATGCGAGCAGTGTTTTTTTAAGCGGTGAAAGTCGAAGAGCAAGTATATATTAACCTTTTAATTGTAAAATAAGAATTGAAGGAAGAAGCATATTACTGGAAAGATTCGAAAAATATATTGCCGATATAAATCGGATGAATCATCAATGCCACTCAGAAAATTGACACAAGGGTAATCATAGCATGTAAACAAACAAAAATCGATGATGGTTTATCGATGCGCTCATGATTTTTTTTAGATTGGAAAAATTAAAACAAGGCATCTATTCCAGCTTAAAATCTCTATAGACCTGAAATGGCGGCAGTGTGATTATGCAACAGATAATGAATTCCCCAGTATTCATGGGATTGTTGCTGTTCTGTCTTTGACTTCGATCATTATTGTGATGAACAATCGATATTTCTCCATCGGATTTTTCATTTCCTCCTCGAAAGTGAAATCTTATGAAGATGACATTTGTACAGTACTGTATGGACACGATCATAGGCCACAATCAGATTCAGGCTGCAATTCAAGAGGTACATGGGTAGGCAAAAAAGTATCCTTCGGCGGGGGGTGCGTTCCACAAAAAGACTAAATTCAGTACTGTATTCCCAATTCACATGACAGAATTTATTAAAAAGTGGGGGAAAACAGAAATGTTCTGAGGTCAAGGTATAGCGAAAAGGAGGGACAGTTAATAAGCGTCAGACGATGCGGGACGCTGTTCTTCGTAGCTTCAATGCGTAACGTACATAGGATAATTCCCATTGTTTTTGTTAAGATTTCATGGAATCAGAACATGGTGGTAGACTATACAAATGGAACTACTCAATTTACTTGATATTTTTAGTATTGACAGATTCTGATTTTCGGGGACATATTTCAGAAAAATGCGTTCTATAAATGTGTGAATGCGTTGAATCATTCAAAAAGTAAAGCTGCACTCATCATTCTCTGGTACGGCAAAATCGAGGCTCCGCGATTCAGTTACAATCCAGGAAAAGACGTTACTAAAGCTCATTCAGAAAAAATATAGAAAGATATCAGGGGAGCAAAATCTGTGCAGTGATCAGGAAGCAGTCTTTAAGCTGCCCTTTGAATGGCATGTTCACAGATTGGACTCCCGGGAATGCGGCAGCGAAAGAGGCCTCTGAAGGTAGCCTCGCAGCAACGCGGCGAGTCACGTACTGCACTGGAATCGTGGCGGTGAACCCTTCATGCATTCTCGATCTAAACCTCCAAGAGATCTCACCACTCTTTTGTCACGTCACTTTGCACAATGGGATCAGGATTTCCATCCATCTGCAAATTCTCAGCAGCTATTGATCGTCCAGTTTCTCGTACGGAACACGCTCTGACCTTCGCCGCAGGAGGATTTTCAGTAGAAGCGATGTGCTTCGATGCGTAACGGAACGCAGGGGAATAAAATCGAAAATATTCTATATATATATATATATATATATATATATATATATATATATATATATATATGGTGGAAGCTGGCCCTCAACCTCCACCTCTCGACCATGGCTCAACAGATTCCTGGCGGAGAGATTCCGCCGGAGTTCTTTGACCATTACGAGGGCTCTTCGTCTTCCCTACGAACTGTACTTAAAACGGTCGTTCAATCCACGACCGACGGAAAATTTTGTTTTCCAGGATACGGCCGCCTTGAAATCACCTCACGCGACCCGGAAAAGGCATCATAAAATTTTTCGAAGAGGCTTTCGGTGAATACTACGCCAAGTGTTCCCCTTAATAGAACATCCATGGAGAGAGTCGGAAGACGACCGAACAATGCCATGGAAACCTATTTACCAACCAGGAATACCACTCTTCCTCGATTAAGGGACGCATCCTCTTCAATGAGCTACAAAATTCAACGTGCAGCCTAAACTCGAGATGCGATAAAATATACGCAAACTTTGGACATCATTATAGAAAAAATGGCCGGGTTCATCGCTACATTCGCTGAATTTTTACTCGAACAATTATATGTGTCTGGCGGTCTTAGTTCTCGCTCCTCACATCACTGCGCAACGCAGGGTGTGGCCTACAGATGCGTGAAAATTGTACAGTCGTCTGTGCGGTTCATGTTCGATGGGAGATATACAAATACAGTTAACTAAAATTTGACACTTTGGTCATCATTTCCACTTGGCTCGCTCGAAAGTGTCAACAAGACACAACAAATGACCCTCATGCAACGTCGACAAACGATCTTATCTGTTCCGTTCTGTTTTTATCAACTCCACCTTGAACTTATCTTTCAATTTGTTCACAAAATTTTGCGGAAATCTATGACAAGAAATCGCTCCGCGAAACTTAATCTGCTGGAAGACCTCAAACTCACGTCAATTGATTTGTTAATCTTCAGATGAAACAAATTCAAATTTTAATCCAAAAAGCGATGATCGAACTATCAACGTCGCAGTGTTACCATACAGAAACAAAACTATTCAAGATGCAAAAAGCGGGTCTCTCCGTTTCCTTGAAATCTCACATTCGAAATGCTCCGCAGCAAGGCTAACGGTGCGATTTGCAAGCAAATTACAGTACTAAACGTTTAATAGAAATTGGCCAATTTTACATGTCTTTTTTGTACTTAGTACGGCGATGAAGATAATCTTAGGAAGGACAGATACGTAAGTAATATCAAAAAATTTTAAATTCCATCATCCTTCGGAAATGAATGTTCGTTAAACAGAGATCTGGATCAATCATTGGCTGTCGTCAAGGGGGGGGGGTACAGTATACGCTAATAGGGATTAAATAAATGGTCCAGGTGGCTTGTTCCGCATCAACGCAGCTGACCGTAATTTATGGACGTGAGATATATCATACTGAAGTATAGGTGACGAAGCCGACTATTTCCGGATTGGATGCACGACACGGGACAGGAACCGAGTGTGTACCTTATTGAAGCAGAGGACCTTGAATCAGCAAGTTCAACGATCACATATTTTATCCATCAGCCGGACCAGGATCGACGCATTGCACCAGCGGGGTGCAGGAGAAAATCCCAGGAAAAGAAAAAGTCCCCAAATACGAAAATGTCAGAAGAATGAGAATCCCCACAACTTGGGAAATGAATCAGGTATTCAAGAGTTTCGTGCACCATCTTCAAAATAATGGGATGATACAGGTTTTGATTGTCACTAATTTTATTCGGCGTTCTTTTTCAAACTTGTTCATTTTTATTCTCACCCTCAGTCACAGAGAATTTTTGTTCCTCGGGATTTCATGACCTTCACAATTTCTCTCCGCGGGATTTTCTCAGGGAGTCCACCAGCGGGTGTCTCCGAGCTGACGAAGCGGCTCACCAGCAAAAAAAATCAATTCATGAAATGACTAGGCAACAATTGACCCTAATGACGCGCGAGGAAAACGCACTGCCTCGAGTCCTTGCTCGCAAAGAGCCGCGCAGAGTCACGCGAAGACGTCACGGTGCACGACACCGACACTTGAAGCTAAACACTGCATGATATAAGGATTGACCACTCCCTTATTGCTTCGGAGCGGAGACGGACCTAAAAACATCTTTAAAAGCCGCCGGAAATTCTCGAGAGTTCCTTCGAAATAACCCATGCACGCTTTGTTCACATAATTTACGTTTACGGTATCGCATCGTTCTCTAAACACCACGTCGGAAAGAATTCGGATACATAGACCACGAACCATACAGATGATGTCAGCGTAGAAGAAATGGTTTCAGTAACCCTTGGGTTGATTAAGAGAAATCTTACAAATCAAAAGAAAATCTGTCTTGATCCAACGAAACCAGGAGGAACAGTAGAAGAGTGCGATTGTTGTTAACCTTTTTTTCAACAGGTCGAAGCTTTTTTCTTTGAATGGAAAAGCGCTTTCTTCTCTTGTGGAGGAAACAACAAAGAGACATTTTTATCTCAAACATGAATATTAAAAAAAAAGACATTTTGTTTCCGTGAGACGGTGGATTTACTTCAGTCAGACGGTTTTCTCTGACCTCTGTTCCTAAAAAGATTCTCTTGGGCGAAAAAAATCGTTGGTATATATTTTAACACGAAAGATAAGCCCACGGACACGGCAATGTGGCAGGTATTCTGAAGCTACTTCATAATAAATTGAAATTCGTTCCATGTTCTACATTTTTCTTCAATAAAGCGTATGAAAAATGTTTCAAGAAAGTAGCAATTGAAAACGTGTGTCACAATCGATATGTCAGCTCAGGTCCGGGTTTAGCATCATTACAAAATTAAAATGAAAGATGAACATTAAATTAACTTCAAAACGTACATCTCCAAAATTAATATGAACTTGAAAACAGTAATTTACTCAATTTTCAATAATAGCTTTCAATAGTTATCCTCATACGTATTTCCGTCATTTTCTCAGGAAGCCCATCCTTATATTTCGTAGGGTACGCAAAAAAATTAGGCAACCGCTACAAGAAAGAAACGCGAAGAAAAAAGAACGCAAGAGAGGCAAAACGCAAGCCATTGAAAGAGGAAAGCGCTCTTATTCTAATACGGCTATTTTCAAATGGTTCCGGATAATCTCGGGATCAAAGACATTTCTCAAGACAGCGACTTCTCACCCGCGGGCAGGGAATCGACAACCAGAAACGCAACGCGAGAGACGCGGCAAAAAGTCTCGATCGACCACTCCCAGCGTCTTTTCGCCAGAGGGCAACCAGCACAGGAAATCATTAAGAAGAAACAAAAGCGAGCGGAATCTTCGCACGCACGGCCTTCGCACGCGGTCGGAATACCGACGGAGATGCGGCGGAATTCGTCAGGTCGTCCAAGGTCGGCGGTTAAGTTTTCTGCTCCTGTTCTGACCGAGGCTGACCCCGCGATATAAATCCCCACCGCGCTGACTCAGGTCCTCGCAGCGATTCACACCCCGTTCAAACAATGCCCTGGTTATGCGTCAATTTACCCAAATGACGCACTTGCCCGGGGAATAAAACGCGAAGGCCGCGTTGCGACACCGCACGGAAAGAGGGAAAAAATGATTAACCCGCAACGGCGAACCGAAGGACAAGTGACCACGTTCCCCTCCATTAAAAAGCCAGTCCGAGTACGACGGATGATTACCAAAGTCAGCCGGTCAACTCATGGATGAAATTCAGATCCAACCTGGCTTCTGGTCCAATCACATCGATAATCGAATTTCGACTTACTGTTCAGTATAGTAAAATCCCGTGCCTACCAAAGGAATCAGACTTGCAGGAAAGAGATTGAAATGCTAGGAACTAAAGGAAACGTCACCGCTGACACGCGGGTTGCATCCGCAAGCACTAGCTGGCCTTGACGGGGCTCTTGAATGCCAATTATTCAATTACGCGACGACGACTCAATCCCGCTTTTACTACACATTTTACCATTGATTTGCTTCAATTTATAGGTACTTCGCATCTCGGGAGGTGGAATCACAAAGCTACTTCAGGAAAAGGGGGTTGCCTTCAGTACTTGACTCAATGGAGCTGCGCATGGTTTGAAAAATAACTCGCTGGATACGGATAGGAAGCGATTGTGAAGAACCTTGTGGCGCTCTATTGTCTTTCGACTTCACCTTATTCCTAATACCGGTTGACATGGGAAACACGGGATTCCAGCTGGCCGCTTAAATCATTCCTACTACACAGTCGAACCATTTCTCGTCAGATCCGTTGGTGATAAGCCTCAAGGGAGCTCCGTGTCCACGAATAATTCATTCCGATTTTCGAAGCATCAACATGGAGCACGCGCGAGTCGAGAACGACGGTGCGAAGCTTCCCGAATCTTCATAGAGTGGCTCGTGACCGCAGCTTCACCAAGAAAAGCTAAGAAATGAAGGGAACTCAACTTGAAACAAAAATCTATCGAAAGCGCACGATTTAGCGTTAATTTTTATACAGCGACTATTAGGACTTCTGATTTGTACACATAAGGGTCAGTTCATAAGTTTTGCCACTTCAGGTTTTCCCTATTCATGCATAGCAAATACGATATTGTGAAATTAATAATTAATACCGTGTTTAAATTAACAGTTCATGTTGAAAAATTGAATTGATACCCTGGCGGCCGATTTTAACATGTTCGCTCGTCAAATTTAAAACAGGAAGAAGTTGAAAGTGCATCCCACAACTACAAGAAAATAAGGTTTGCTTGTCACGCACATTTTCAATTGGATTTCCGTGCAGTCAAAGCGTTCACCGAAAATTTTTTTTTAAAGCGTGAAGTCTCCGTGTTGACAATGTCTAGAAGTAACAACCCTGTTTCAATGAAAAAGGTTACGATCTTCGAATTTTCGACTCGGTAATGTTATATGCGAAGGCTGACCACAAATTTCGAGTGGGTAAGATGCAGGTAACGATCTGGCTGTAACTGAAAAATTTCCCTAACGAATGAACGGAGGTTTGTTAGGGTCTCCACAATTGTTTGAAGTTGTTCCGACAGAACTTGGGTACGCAAATGACTTAATCCAAGGTAATCGCGAAGCTCTCTGTACCTGTGTTTCTGATTCAATAGCAACGCAGTATCGTTCTACCTCCTTGGGATTACGTTTCCTTTTGTACGTCACAAAGCAGATTCATCGCAGGAGAATTTAAGCCTGCCAACACACTTGCATTCAAGCCCGAAGCCATGGTTACCAAGAGAAATACTGAATCAGTAAGCTCTTTTACGAGGTTTTTGATCGCATTCATGCATTCCTTTAGTCGCTTTGACATGTACAGTAATTCTTGCGACAAGAACAATTTCTCGACAGAACTGCGACCAGCATCTTCAGAAGTATGAGTAGGCATTTTGTTACCCGGACAATAAATACGTCCCTGAAACATCAATGGGTTCCAGTATCGGGAAAATTGTTCAAGCCAGGATTAGGACATATGTAAGAATGGAAGTTTCATGTCGACGTGTCACTTCTTAAAATAACGATGACGGGAGACATTTTAGAAATTAACCGGTCCCTGGCACTAGATGCACTAGGATAGTGTATTGATATTGAGTCATCCACCGAACTTGACCAGCCACGGGGACAATTAACATAATACCTTGCCGTTTAATTGGTTCACTGCGCCGTCAAAAAGTCCTCCGATCTGATGATTGAATGACGAGGATTTCCGGTGTCGTTTTGAGATACGCGATTACAACAAGGGAATCGGAGTGCTTCGGCAAGGAGATGAAACATCGTATGAAAAATCACCATCGAGGGCAATTTCCTCGACAGTCGAGACGTCAATCAGGCAGTTCATCAACTGAAGTCGACAATAGATAAAAAATCGACACAAAGGCATAAATTCCCACATGCGCTGCTGGCATTCGTAATTCTCCAGCGCCGCAGGCCGACGAGGAAATAACACGTAGATCATGCCATCACCTGCGGGTAGCCCAGGAACCAGAAAGTCCCTTGGATACGCAGACAGAATACAAAATACCCATACAAGGGCACCAAGTCACGGACAGGAGGAAGCGAACCCCGGCGAGCAACGATCGCTCAACGAAGGGTCCCTACTCGAATTCCCGTCACAAGGACGCCGTGACTCTCCAATACAAGAAGTTCAGCTCACCTTTCGAAGACCTTTTGGGATTACTTTACTCTAAATCGATCGATTTCCTCAATCAAATCAGCAAATGATCCAGGAGCATAATTTCAAAAAAAAAATCCAAGGCAATAACGCAGTCGGTCAGAAATAACAGGCAGAGGAACTTCCGTCGTTCCTTCAGTAGAAATAAAAAACCAGAAATGCACGTACTGTACTATAGACTCTATATAGTAAAGATCTTTTTGGTAAAATAGAATTCCCATGCTAAAATAGTATTTCCCAGACCGGCAGACCATCAGCTCACGCATAACTACCTCATCAGCAAAGACACATAGTTTACAAGATCGTAAACCGTTCTTTTCCCCGCATAATACGGTACTCGAAAAATGCCGGTAGGGTCTACAGACTCTACACTCAGGATAAACGATAGGCCATACTGCAGTTTCATCTATGTAGACTAAACTGATAATCAGTACAGTATTTGAACTGGAAGTGGATATCCGATGATGGTCAGATTCATTTAGAAGCAACAGATGGGTTCGAAGATGATCCGATGCATTTCGAACATTATCCTCCACCTGGCATATATTTTCAGAAATACCATCGGGGTTCTTTTCGGTATAGAGCTATAAACTATATATATATATATATATATATATATATACAGCGATAAGAATTTTCTGCGACCTTAAATATAATTTATTTAAAAAATGTATGCTTAAAATGTGGACACAGCTTATAATAGTGTAAATTCCCAGCGATTTAAATTAGTATTCGCAAATGTATCGTTGGAGAGAAATAGAAAGAAAGAGAGACTGGGACTGAATAGAAACGAGAGATATAATACAAATTCTGACGAGTTTACAGGTAGACGGGATTTTGAACCTGTGGTCTTTCGAGCACAGCTCTGAGGAAGCTCCGCGGGTGAGACACGGATTCCTCAGCCTCGCAAGGACACCTAATCTCACGCGTAGAAGCCAGGCAAGTACTTCAAGCAAATCACGCACGTTTCATGAATCCGGCGCTTTCTTCCCCACCTCAGCCGAGCAACACGCTTTCTGGATTATTCGACTCATTACTGATACCTTCGTACTTTCGTACAAATGGTCTTGCTACCGCATTACTGTCCTTCTTTGATAGCTCAGAGAACGTCTTCAGCAATGAATTAACCGAAGGCGATTCCCGCAAGAAAAACAAAAACAAAACAAAAAATTTCCCTCACTAGTAAATGCACCTTTAAAGCTTTCCATAGATTCTCCCTCAGCTGAATTTAACGTTGTAAAAAAGCGTAATGCATTAATTTCATGCTGGATTGCAAATGAAGCAGAATTTCTCGACATTACTCCTCAGGAAATATAAATGAATTCATTTTTCAACTTCATGTTTTTTCTTGCTTCAAAGCGAATGAAAATTTCTAGAAAATGTACAGTACATCACACAAGTTACTTAAGTTAGCTTCAGAATCGCAAAAGATTTCTTTGTCACAGGAAAACAAACATGACGAGTCGTTTGCAAAACTGATCGATCAACACTGACGGTGTTACGAATCGGCCGCGAGAAGTCACAATTTCATAAAATGATTTGAATGAGGAGCTAAAGGCGAGATACCCACAGCATATTGATTTGATCATACTTGTTCTCCTTTAATTAAGATAAGCGACTACAATGTCCTCCTGACTAAAGGCGCGGAACCGAAGAGACTAAACGGGTCACCGCTTTATTCGGTGACAACGCAGCAACTGCTTCAAAGTCAAATCCATAACTCAAAAACGATGTACGAGAAATTCTTATAGAAGCGAACTCCTGATCGGGAAGCACACATGCGACTGTGCATTCTAGCCAAAATAATCGGAGCGCAAGCTCCATACGCGAGACAAACAACTCCAACCGAGCATATTTAGCATTTATTTCTCCTCGACGCATAACTGGGATCCCTGTTACCCGGCCTGGCCTATTTCCGTGCATTAGCATGTCGACGACAGGGTACCGCACGGCGATTCCTTTTTCCGTAGCGGGGGATCGGGTTCACATTCGAATAGGGACAGCAAGCAACAAAACTGCGTTAGCAATACGAGAAGACGGAACACCATCTTCGCATTTTCGATTACTGCGGGACTAGACGCCTTCAGCGCATCCTCGAGAAAATCTGATCCCTTCTCACGAAATGCGATCACCGGAAACGTACTAGATCATCAAAACGGATCAATTCATTCTTCGCAATGTACGGAAATATAAAATTTGGGTTATCCATGGATGTTCATGACCATGCACACTTCATCAACATTCATCGTGCACCGCCAGAATTTTCCTCCAAGTGAAGAAAAAGGAATTGATCCCGAAACAGAAATTGACGTCGTGTACGGTATTGAAATATTCATAGGCATTTGTTAAGCGAATACATTTTCAGAAGCATGTCGCACACGGAAATACTCAATTTCCACAAAAAGGAAGATCTAATCGTAAATTATTTTCCGGGGTATGTCACATATTTTCCCAGCGAAGTGGGGAAACTTGGTAGGACATCCAAATTGAAAAATTACAGTAACTAAGCTAGAGGTCCGAACTATTCGAAGAAGATTCCTTTCTGATCAAGAATCTCAAATCTTTCACGAGCTTCTGTGCCGTCTGTATCTTGCTTGTTTTCAGGGTGCAGTGTCTAAAAATATTGGAAGGGCTTACCATATTTTAAGCAAACTACACCAATATTTTTGGGGAGACGGTATTCCCAAACTTGTTCCCAGAAATTTCCAAAGTAAATCAAGTATCCGAGGGAGTTCACAGAGGTTGACAGACACGTTGGTTCATGAACGACAAATCCATACAGGGTACGAAATACAAAATTGACTGTCGTGGAAGTACATACGGTAGAGCCCAGATTATCCGGATTAATGAATGGGCGTCTCTGCGCGCATAATCAAAGCACGAATATTCAAAATCTAAAAACGTCATTAAAATTCAATGATTCGATAACGTCGCCGAAATGTTCAAGGGATACTTATTGGACATAAATCTCCGAAAAAATGCCGGTCAACGAATCAAACAAGTGAATGAATATTTAAATAAGGTTGATTAATGTTTGGATACCTGGGGTTCTACGCATCTAGAAAGCGAAAAGCAATGCTGAGATTTAAATTTAGAATATTTATTGAGCAGTATGCAAAATACATGGGGCAGAAATGATCATCGGCATCGTCAATGCACTCGCTGATTGCCCGTTCATTTCACAGCTACGAGCAGGTGGGAACGAATATTTATTCGAGCGTCCAAGGCGAACGGAACAACCTTCCTACTCCGTCGCTATTGAATATATCTCGCTTCAGAGATCACAGGAGACGAACGCGACGGGAAGAAAATCAGAAACCCAGGAACCACGGGGAGCTTCTTCATCGCCGGTTTTTCATAGTGAAGTAGCAAAAGCGTTCGGGGGTCCAGATCGTTCTCCAGCAGGCAAACGCAAACTCCCAAGGGGAAAACGGTATGAGGCACCAGAGGCGCGCGCAGTTGCCCTCAGAACAACGGCCAGACGCTGGGGCCTTGACTCGGTGGCCAGCGAGGATATTTCGCAACCGGCCGAGCAAAAAGTCGACGCGGTTGCGACAACTCCGCAGAGGGGACCGCGCCTGCCCTTCAATGACCAGGGAGCCTATTTCCTTGCCAAGCCCGAGGGCAGGACATTTACGAGAACTGTTCGTCTAATTTCCTCACACGAAACAGTGAAGGGAATACCACTGTCTGCGCGCATTCTTTCCAGCCGCCTACCAAGCGCGCGCTGAAAATCACGCAACGCGATTCTACACACGGAAAAATCTAGGGCAAGACTTTCCAGCCAATTGAGCGCTTCACAAATTTCTCCGTATTTCTAATTTCATCGGAATTATAAATACTGGAACTTTTCAAAACGGCTGAAAAGCCACGTTTTCCCTATGGCAGTGTTCTAACTTCATTGCTGGAGTCCTCTACACTAAAACTTGTTGATCGGAAGTCCATTTCAAAATTTGTTTCTGCGAGAAAGCACAGCAGGCCAACCTGAAGTAATGAAACTTATTTTGAGTCCGGGAAATTGAAACTTCCAGATTTTTATTGCTTCCACCTTGAACTGCGTATATGGCCTCCTGATTTTCCATTTCATTTATTCATTTTTGTTTTGCCCCGGAGCAGCAGCAGAGCTCCAGGAAAGTGCAAAGATTGGAAACCACCGATGTGAGATTTGACGGAATAATTCATGCCCTTCCATTTTCCCTCGAAGGACCTCGCGGAATCGGAAATGCCTAGGTACTTCACTCCTTCAGCAGTTCTGGTTTGAAGAAAAGCTCGAATGAGTCGTTCTCGCGGAAGGAAATAATCTTGGAACAACTAAACGAACATTCAACCGAAGCAAGGCTGTGATCGAGATTTTCCTTTCAATTTTCAACGAGAAAGATCAGCCAGCTTAACTCTGAAATACTCTGATCCCGCGTTAAGGTTGTACTTGCTGGCTTAACGGCAATGCAAAAATAAATCGAAAGAAATCATTATTTTCTTTATGACATAATAGAGAGGAACGTTTCAGATTCATGCAATCTACAAAGTTTCTAATGAACATTTCACGAGTTTTCGAAGTTAATATTTTTCAACGGCTTTGCAAAAAAAAAAAAAAAAAAAAAAAAAAAAAAAAAGAAAAAATAAAAAAAAAAAAAAAAAAAAAAAAAAAAAAAAAAAGCGGAATATTCGTCGACCGGAATTTTTTCAGTCCTGGTATTCGCTTCGAGAACAATTCCATGCACTTCGAGTATCGCTAACATTTCCCGTGACCGTGAAAAGCTTGTCATGTTCCTCGTCGTCACGATCTTCCACCACCGCCTGATGAAAAAAAAAAACCCCTTCCACAAGGCTGTCCGAAGAAATCCATTCGAAGACGCAATGCACATTTTCATCTCCAGACAGCGCGGAATAAAACTGCTGCATGTATCTTCTGTCCGCAGTTTCAACTCTTTGTCGCAAAGGAAAATGATCCCCGACTCAATACATTGTCCTTCCAAAACTACCAGAAAGATTTTTATTAGAGCAGTACTTCGATGAGGCGTATGGAAAGCTTCTCTACGAGGCGGAAAGTGTCCAATGCCCTAGGTAAGGGTGGAAACACCAGGTCTCGAGCAGACGCTCGGTTCAATCGATGTCCTTCCTGGACCGGAAAAATGGATAAGTCTTTCCCACGAGGTCTCGCTCGAGACCCAGCGGCCTGTGATACTAATTATACGTCACGCCACCAGTAGGAACTCCGCCATCATGGTTAACGCCGCGGCGGCCATGGAAACCCAGTGAAGAGGCATCTCGAAGCTTCCGGCTCAGCAACATTCTTCGGGAGCAAAGCGTGCGGGTCAAGAAATCATTCGGCCCTGCGTCGGGACATGACAGTCTGGCCCAAAGATGCGTTTCCTTTGTTTCGCGAGAAGCATCTCGACCAATGCTTCGTCCACCTATCTAGAAATCCGCTCAACGGACTCGGGGGGGGAAAATATGAGTTTCAAAACCAGTTCCGTAAGACGCCCATCCAGCTCCATTTATTTATCAACATCCGCATAAGTCATACCCAAAAACAAAACAAAATTATACGCGAATACCGTACCTTCTACATATGCAGGTTTGAAAATAAGCGCATAACAGCTAAGCTGAGATCGCATTATATTCCAAAATACTTTATATAAAGAATTCACCGTCGTAATAAACAATTACGGTACGCACGTTAGGATGCGGGCTCTGCACGCATATGACGAAGGACATACAAACATGACGGAGTCCCAAGCGCATTAATCTACAATCGTGCACATTATGCGGGACGCGGCGGATACACAAAACAAAACTAGATAGATCCCGAGGCTAGAGTAATTTATTTCGTCCCAACGTCAAGCTGAATAGCGACGGTAATTCTTTAAAATATTTTAGCAAGCGATTAAAGCAAACAAAACTTCAACCGGAGAGCGCGAAAAGTGATGAGCAAACGCCAAATAGGAAAGTTCAAATCGGCGGGAATTTTCAGCTTGCACGTCCTCCCACACGCGAGAAATCAGCGTCGGTGGGAATCAAACTTTCGCACGACTGTGAAGCATCAACTAGGAGAGCGATAAAAAAGTATTTCCCAGACAAAACAATAATGAAAAACGGAAATAAGCTCCAAGATATTCAAAATAATATTGATACAAAAGTCGAAGGCGTGGCTCAGCGAAGGAGTAAAAAGAAATCTGTGGGTTTTCCAGAGCAGATAAACATTTCATGGTGGCACCTCGTGAAAATGTCACTCAACAAAGCTTACTATAAAACCTTCATGTTCAGGGTAACGGATCGAGACGGATACGAGATAGGTTATGGAAATCTGCTCACGCTGCCCAAATCGGCATCATGATACGAAACCAGAAAAGAATTTTGGTTTTGACTTCAGATTTCCGATTTCGGGTTGATATGCTTTTTCTCCGCCCAAGTTAGGTAGAGTTGGAATCACTTCGTCAGATTTGGTCAAGTTTTTCCCCAGACATTTAAATATGAAAGAAACCACAGATTGGATCTATGTAAAAAATTTACTTCACAATTCCTCCGAGGTTACAAATATGAAAGCATCCAATGAGAAGGAACCGAATTGCGAAGAGTAACATCAATCTTGACGATATAATTACGATGACCATCGGCACGCGAATATCCGATGGCAAATACACATTCGGAGCGGAATGATAAAAGCATTTAACGGAACAACCACACTCACAAGCTACCTTGACAGAAAAATTTATAGATGCGGAGCATTCTTTCACGTCCTTGCAGTGCCAAATGACCTTTGAGGGAGAATTGATTCCTGAAAACTATTCGTTCTTCAATACACACGAGCCTTGCTGACACTGAATCTCGTTACGCGCGCTTCCGTGTTCGCTATGCCGCGACTTCGTCACGCGAACCAAGCGGAGTCGTCTTGGAAACCGCTTTGTTCTGTTCCGTGTGCAGCATATAATTTGTCGAAGAATTGTCCAGCGCTTTTATCTCAAAGCTATCTTGCTTTTGAGTCCTTTGTATGCGAATCAGCGAATTTATTTGATCACCGCAATTCCGTAACCACTCATGAATGAACCTTCAAGATTACAAACGACGATGATCTATCCTGTGTCGGCAGGGCGTTCTGACTTCGTAATAACTACGCAGTATCCAGGGAATCCCTCATTCAACATTTTTGTATTCCCAGAATGTATGAAGCAACTGGCAATCAATGGAATGACTCCGCTGCAAATGTTTTAAAAATTTATGATTTCTGCAACAGATTGGGCCACTCAAAAAAGTTCTCCGATCAAAATTATGTATTCCGAATCTCATTCCACCTCATCTTTTTCAAAGACAAGTTTATGGAACTGATGATGTTTCGCGAAGAGAAACGCATTGACATTCACGGCACTTCAAGACATCCCAAGTACTGTACATGTCAATACACTCGGCCAGCATTGTCCTCACTGTTTGCTTGAATAATCTTTCCTCCACGGAAAAACTTGCTGACACGAAGGTTTTCTTGACACACACAATTTTTTACATACGTGCTTTACTCGCATCAACTTGAAAAGTACTTATTATCGTTGAAAATCATTGACCGCTCGAGCAAATTCGAGATGACTGCCAGCGACTCCCAAAACAATATTCAGCGACTGCAGGAAGGGCTGATATCGATTTCCATATTCATATAAGACGCTTTATCCGGAAAGGCATGGGCATTGAAAATACTGTACTGTACAGTAATCTCAAGTCATTTCCCATCGAGTGAAAAGGTAATCCGCGTTCCACAAGAGCAACGCGGAACGTTGCTAGAGATAATGATGTTCCGGAACACGCGGAACAGACGGACCTGGACGCCTCGGCCGAGAGTCAAGGTGGCAGGTGAAACGCAAGCCCGGGCCCCCCGAAGCACGCGGAAACGGAACGGGTCTTCGGATTTCTCATGGTCTTCACTCTCCCCCCTCTCCACGGTGGCCTCTGTCGCATCACGCACACTGTCGAACACATTTTTTTATAGCATCTCTGAAGGAAGGAACGGGCGTCAAAATGCCATTCTCTTACAAGAACTAAAACTCTCGGAAATCACCGCGACCGATGCAACGTCAGCGAGACATATGAAAATCGCAAGAAAAAAAATCTGCCAGTTCGGCGCGTTATATACAGTACATCCTGCGAGGCTCAATGAAAAAAAAAACGCTGGCAGACTTTGATTGCGAATTTCTACAGAGTACAAAGGTTGATGCGAACGTCTACAGCAGAGTAGAAAATAAATTAAAGCGCAGTAACAGATTTGCAGTGACAGCAAGGTTTAAAAAGTATATACAATTTTATTGTGGTCCCATAAGGTTCTCTCCCCATGTTACAGGCGTTCTCTAAAACGGGTTTTTTTCTGATCCATAGAGGTAAGTTGCGGAGAGTCAGTCCACCTGAATCATAGTTCAGCTGAACGAAGGACTCGCAGATTTTGAAAAAAAAAAATTTACGGTGTACTAAGAGAATTTCCAACACCGAACAATATACATTTAGATTGGGTTGCGCGTTATTTACACCGCAATTGGCTGAAATAAGTTGCTCACAGATTTTAATCCGAACTTCACCAAGATGTCCAAAGGTTTCTTTACATACGAAAATAGGACAATACCACGAACGTTTTACACATAGCATGGCATAGATTGGACGGAAGACAGTTGATTATGCTCACTATTCCGTTCTTTTTCAACATATGATGCGATGGAACACATTTATCAAGAAAAATGCATGGACATTACAACTGTACTATAACCATGTCAACTGATAAGTACTTGGACGCCCCACAAAACAACGAATATTTCAAAATATCGCTCTATAATCATAAAAATAAGCAATCCAAAGTTAGTCCCGAAGCGTTAGACTCGCTAAGCTTCGCCATACCACAGCTGGATTCGATCAGCTCCCATCAACAAAAACCGTCGTTCATCAGCAAATTGCTCGAATAATTTTCGACATTAAAACGCTTTAAAAACGACTTCGTTCAGCGATTATATTTCAACGATTCGTATTACACGCTATAATATCGCGAACGTCACACGAGCTTCGAAGTGGTCGTTCCGACGAAGGCTCCAGCTTGCTAAAATAGACCCATAAAAACCAGCTACAGCACTAAATGAATACCAGTGGACTACAGTATTCAAGAAGTCGTCGCGATCAAGTTGAGGCATTAAGAATTCATGTTCCGATGATTTTTTTTTTCAACACTCAAGGTGGAGTTTCGTTTTCTGATATACTACAAGAAGCTCTGACGATTTAAACTTCAAAAATCCGAAACCAATCGTGACATTTTTGTAATACTGTACTTACGAAAGCTTCAAGGCTATTTTTCGCAACCCGTATACATAATCCAGCACTATAAAAGTAATCACATTTTTATGAATGTCCAACAGCTCCAGTAAACACGTCATCATTGTCTCCAATGAAAAAGTCGACGAGAATGTCGCAAAGACCCGCGAGAGGTGATTCATTCGATAAAAGTCTTATCGTGTTCCGCAGGTTAGTGAGCCGACGAAAACTGGAATTTTTCCAAGAATTTTCGAACAAAAACCTCCTTCGAATTAAATGCTCCGCAGTAACCAATCGCAAGGACGGCAATAAAACCTAAATAACACATATCACGCAATCCTGCCCGACGAAATGTTCGTTCCAATGGTCAAGAATTACGATCAGCATCCCTGTGTCTCCACGAAATTGCCACAATGCCTCATTCTGCCTCATCGTTTTCCTTCCCGACCGGACGGAGCAGCCGGTGCACGAAGAAACCATGCATGAGGGCATTGTTCATCGCCGTCCCGGGTTTTCCTCTGAACCAAGGAGCGATTAGAACAGAGGCCTGCAGGCAAGTGGGCAGTGAATTACATCAGTTGCGAGGATAAGGAACACGCGAGCCCCGCCTCCGCTTCTTCCCTTCGCTTAATGGAATGATTTACATGCCGCGAAGCAAGAGGACCTTCTGCCTTCTTCGCGACGATGCATTTCGCAGCACGTCGCACCCGCTGCAGTACCGACGCCAATAACCCTGAGGCACGGGACGTGACGCAGCGCGAATACCGACTCGTCATACGAGGAAGCGTGTTTTCTACTCAAGGCGGCGGAAATGCAAACGCGACAATCCAGCGCGTCATCAGACTTGTTATTCAGAGAGCGCATCCAAACGTCTACAACTCTACACGATCACATTTTCTATACAGATTTTTGTATTTCACTCAATTCGTCAACCGATGTTGTAGTGCTTGAAACATCACTGGAACTGACAAGGTCTGTTTTAATGTAATCCATAATACAGGGCAAGGCATCCAGCATAGTAACCATGAACTTCAATAAGAGCTCGTAGTTTTTTTCTTCAAGACTCAATCTTGCCTATGATGAATTGTATGAATCCTTTATTTCCTGTCCAATTTCAATAATAAAGACGCCGCTGAAAGACGCTAAAATTGATAAAGGACGCATCGAACACCTTCTCCACTCTATTGAATATCAGTTTAGATTAAAAATAGCATTCTCAACCTGTAACCTACGGGGTTACACTGCAGTTTCCACAATTCCCACGGCAACTTGATAAAAAAAACGAAGGAACAAAATGGAATGGAATAAAAAATATTAAGATGCATGAGATACAGATATTGGAAAAAACTACTACACTTTGAATTCAATAAAAAGGATGTTCAATTAAATAATTATTCGCCATATAAATTTAATTTCGGTAAGGTTTCGAGGGTTGAAAATTCGAAAAACCGGATTAAAATAATGTATTTTCTGAATTTCTGGGCTTGAGATAACTAAGACAATCGAAACACAAATCGTGAAGGGGACGCAGTGACCCTTCTTCGTCGGTAGTTTTCTTTCAATGACCACAAAATTGATCGCAGTGAAGCAGAAAATCAATAGAAGCCAAAATCTAGAAAACTTTAATTTTTCGTTGTTCATGGTTTCAAACATCCAGGGTACATCTCCCTTTAAAATTTTATTTTTTCGGGTCCCAAAATTACTGCATCTCCGCGCTCAGAAATTTCGACAATCCGTCTCGCTTTTTCCGATTGACAATGGACAGATTGTTCCGCTGTGCTGTCGCTCTCCTGGTTTCAAATAGCTTTAACACGCGGAAGGGACGAAAATCGGTGAGTAGTTTTCAAAGGTACCCTGCAATCGCGCTGTCACACAGGTGGCCCATCCCATTCTGTCGACGAAATTTATCGAAGCGTTCCGAAGCTGCTTTTCCCGAGCCAACGAATCGAATCAAATGCGCCACTCCTGCACATCTGTCCAGGAACTCAAAATTCTGTTTGCTCTTACCCAACTCCGGGAGGGAAACTGATCCTTATTCCATGAAGCATACCAAAGATTTGTGCATAGTATTCGTAGGATTGCACGATGCAACGAATACCACACATGCCTACGCTTTCCGGAGATCAACTCCTTGTATACATGAACGCAGATTCACAAAAAGGCATTCATAGTCATCGAAGATGTCCAACAGTTGTTTCTCAGTGATTCAAAAAAATAGTTTTTCATTATTCAAAGGGAACAGAAATAACAACATGAAAGGCGAAAGACCATCATTTGAATTCTGAATTACGTCTGTGCCGACAAACCAGAGAAAAATGTCGAACACAGTCGAAATGAGATGGAAAATCGCGACATTGCAAGTCATGATGAATCTGCAGGAAAGTGCCGATAATAAAGGTGTGCTCCTCGAAGAAACGTCGCGACTGAATTAAATAGACATTGTCAAGATTTCTAACAATCTACAACGCCTTAGCACCCTTTTCGATAACAACTGGGTCAACCTAAATTCATAAAATTAGATTTTACCGTATTTTGAACAGTAATCGCGACGTCCACACGCCAACTGCTACCGCCAAGAACCACGGTAATATTCGAATAGCAAAGCATTTCCCATAAAAACAGCAAGGGTCAGGAAAATTCCCAGGGAATGCAGAGGTACTGTATATCGGCATTTCAAATTGCCAATGACTATACATAAACAAGACCTGTGTTATCTGTAAATCGATTAATCATAAATACCATCAACTGTGGCGGCAATTCGGAATGGCAGAATCCTTGTTGCTGTAGCATAGAACTCAATTCACTCGATTTACGACATGTAACAGTTCAATATCATTGTTGGTCATTTTCGGGCATTCGTAAGTATGATACTGTAGTTTCTTATTATCATCCAGTGGAAGGTTAGTAAACCGTATAATCTAGGTTCAACTTCGTAGCTCCATTATTACTGCCATGATAAGAGCAAACCGAACGCTCGACATGGAATTTAATTAAAATTGGTTCTTCTCACGATTCAACATTTTTAAAAAAATCTGCAAACAAGAAGGAGACTAGGTATGCACTGAAATCAAGAGTTCAATGATTTCGACGAAATGTTAACTCGACTAAAAATAAATCCAATGGCCATTTCTTCCTTCTTTATTTTTTCCTGCGTATGGCGTACATATGCTCCGTGAAGGCCTGTGTCACATCTGTGTAGCTTTGTGAGTTTAAGCTGAACAAGCAAAAATGCGAAACCGCATATGTAACTCAAATTGATGTCACGTCAGCGCACCGTAAGAAATGTGCATCAGCGTCCGGCCCTTCTCGGACACCAGACGGGCGGGGAAAATCGGACAAACGACTAGTTCGAGACACTCATCACTCGAAAACTCACGAATTCGAAAGAATTGTTCCTATTCGACTCCTCAGAACGTCTTCATCGAGACACACATGCGAGTGGCTAGAATTCACAACATGGTGAAACTACGATTGATCAACCAAATGGCAGAGAACCTTTGCAAGGATACTCGAATTAGAAAAAATTATTTCAGCGGAGGGACACAAACATCGAAAGATTACCTCGAAGAAGACCGACGACACTTTGGAAAATTTTTGAAGTGTATGTACCTGCATCATCAGCCTGAATATGCAGCAGATCAGAATGAAAAACAGCGGCTCAATAAATTCCGAACCAAATGTTGCACTCCACTTGCTTTCCTTCATAATGAAGGGAAATTTGAACGCGGTTAATAAAACTACGGTTGATCGAAACGCGGATGATATTTTCTACTATACGCGTTATCCGCGAAAGCAAACGCAAATTCAAATTTATAGGAAAGCATTCGATGATAATTCCGAGGCAACCACCTCGCAGCCTTGCCATGTATAAAAAAAAAAAAGTACAGTATCCTGTATTCGGCAACGTGATCTGTCTTCCGAGATCACGTCTTTTGTTTATTTCGCTATGCATCGGGCTGGAGAACGGAGGACAAACGAACCACGGAGGAAATGAAATTACCCAGCACACGACGGGGAATAGTTGTTCACGTTCTGCAGATTCCATTTCCAACACCAGAAGAATTAAGGACTGAAATTACCTCGCGCGAAACCGCTGCATTAGTCGAAAAAATTGCTTCGTTTCCCGTTTCCAAGCGTTCATAACAACCGCTGGAATTCCTGGAGGCAGTTTTCTACAAGACCCGGCATGCCGAGGATATTTTCTATTTAATACAAATTTCGTTTCTTGCATTACTCGTTCGAGGCGCTGTTAGCATTCGCCAAGAAAGCATTTCCTGGAAATATTCGCTATTTTTTCAAGCAAAAAGATGAAAATTTCAGGGAGTCTGGATTCGCAAGAATGTAAAAACCATAGTCCATTAAATGTATGATCAAATGAATTGTTTCAACGCCACACATGAAGGAAGTATTGCAATCCAATTCCTTTGTATTGTTCCTTCAAGAAATCCTCATACGAACGATCCCGCTAAAAAAAAAAATTCCCGTTCGCGAAACAATCCGAGCTTTCTGGACTGATTTTAAAATGTACAGGGCAGATATGAGGATTAAGAGGCAATGAACAGATATTCGATTTATTCAGATCGGATTTTCTTGTTACAGACCTCCGGAACGATGTCAAGACGCTAGGAAAACAGATGCCTCATCCGTCGACGCCACTCGCAAACCGCAGAGCCCCCTCACCCACGCACAGATACCAGAAGGTGCGAAGAACCAAAAACACGTCACAGGGTTCCAACAGAGATACAGCGAGCGGTGGCGGATTAGAAACGCTTCCTCATCGATTCATCACACTACACCTCTCAACTGCTCGTTACATTGCGACACATGGCAATATCTTTTAAGGTTTGCGTCAAGGCGCCTCCTCGAACGAGCAACTGACTCGACGTTCTCGAATGATTCTCCTGATTCATCTCGGCTGATCCAACACGGGTAATCGATGAAATAAAATGCATAAATATGGTTTTGTTAGACGGTTTGGACGTCAGCAATCTTTAATATTTCAGTTCCGACACCTCAAAGTTGCCTCGAAGTTGAAAAAATAAAGGCATTTTTCATCAGAGCTCTCAATTATGACGGATGTCCGAATTGTTTATACAGTTAAATGCCTTGTAGCATTCAAAATGTACACATAATTTCCAAATTAGAAAAGCATTTCCATCCTTGTGTTACCGACGCTGAAAGTAAGGCTTCCCAAAACTGTAAATTGCTGGATGTGAAATTTGCCCGAGTCGATCTGTAATTGAAAACATTTGACACGAAGAACAAAAGGGGTGCTTGTAATATTTGTACTGATTTGAAAAGAAATCGGATCATACTGACACAAGAGCTCAGAAATCCAAGGAATACCAGGCGAAGTAATATTTCCATTCATGTTTTTATTGCTACTTTCCACTATGAAATTCACAGACGCTTGAGAAAAACAAATAATTAAAGCGACGTTGACTTAGAAGTGTGAATGCTATTCATCTAAATCCAAATGCCCTGTTCGCATATTTCAAAGCACAGTAAAATCCAGATCATCCGAGCTTTGATGACCCACATTCAAACTACGGGAGAAAGCATGGCATTCAGTACCATCCAATTTCACAGACTTTATTCGTCCTTGCTAGGCAGAAAAACTTCCGAGATTTCGTGAGCGTAGGTAATTCGTGTGAGATCGTCGTCAGATACAGTAATCGTAAATACTCGAACGTGAGACGCACTTGCCCATACAACTGGATCAAAATATTGTCTTATCCATCTGATGGGGTCTTGTATTACCAAATAGGAAGCAAGACCACTCACGACAACAACAAGAACAATTTGAAGTGAATTTGTAAAATCCTTGCAAGAATTTTTAAACCTATTGCTCAAAAGTTTAAATCCTGGTGTACATGGGAAGAGTTCATGTGGTACGGCTTGCAATGAGTAAAATAAACTGACTTCTTTGATTCTGAATAAAATTGAATATTAGATGTGCTTTCTGCGTCCTTCGGCAACCCCATTTTCTATTTCTCAGGGACTATAAAATAGCTGAGCGTTTTATATTTCTCAATCTCAGTCGATGCAAACTTTCTTCTCTTAATCTCTCGCATGATATTTTTACATTTATTCTTTATGTTCAATTTCTCGGAGAATAAAACCTAGTAATTTGCCCGGGCAATCGAATTTTCACCACATACAATACGCTGTACACCTGCATTCGCAAAATTCTTAACCATACCACGTATTTTCGTCCGAATTAGACCAATCGTTCAGAGGGAAGGTGAAATAGGCAGCAAGGGACCAATCTTATGCAGTGGAGCGGATCGCGGGAAACTCACTTCAATCACCACCCTCGTATCGACTCACATGCCATCTATCCCTTGCAGGCGATCAAAGACAGGCGACAAGAATTGCAAAATGCAAACGCGACGAGGAACCTGGAGCAACGCCAAGCGCGCTGTTACCAGTCGGCACGACCCTGGCGACGAAAACCGGATCACGCGGATGATCTTTGAAACACGCGTTCGCTCTCGAATATACGGCACAGTATTCTTCTTTCAAGGACTCGCCTCGTATTCCTTCGTGGAAATTGCTTTTCGAATACTGTACCTTTCCTAAATTATGATGAAAGGCATCTCAGAATGTAGATTTCAGTTAATCGACATAATCAAGTCAGAACGCACAAATGAAAAGCATTGTCCCGTTCACCCACCAGAGGTACAGAAAACGCAACCTTGACATTCAGGTTATCCTTCAACATGCATCGGTCAAGTTCATCGACGAAAAATCCATAAAAATTTTTAATTTGCGAAAACTATACCTGAACCAACCCCTCTTTTAATTGGTTTCTCATTCAAAATCATGACAGAATCACTCATAGTGAAGCATATGTTATTTGAGCAAAAACAACGAAGAGCCGAAAATAAAAACGAAGCATTTCGACGTCGCATGAAACAAAAGCGTCCTGAAAAAATATTCTTCATATGCTCGGAGCCATCAGGACTCTGGCAATTGCATTAACTAGCGTTGAAAGGGGGAAGAAATTAAGATTTCGAAGTCTTCTTCGAGTCTCCATAGTTTTTCAATCGACACGTTCGATCTCACGGCCGATAAAAAAAATTCCGTCAACATTTTCCGGCCTCAGCGTAAATTCGGTTCCACATCCAATTTTTGTAGCATACCGTTGATCCCGCCTTTGTATCAAAAGGATTCAGAAACAAGTCTGGACTTTTCCTCAAAAGCCATGAACAAAAGGCTCTCACCTGAGAAAATCAACATAATCCATCCGGCTCTTATACCCATGCGACGCTTGGCGAGTTTAATTTAGAATAACCTCCGGATGCCAAACGGACCACATCTTGGTATGATGGTACGGTACCAAACTTCTTGACTATTTTGGCAAGCGCAGCTGATTTTTGTGGATAGTTCCGCACTGAGGAATGCACTAAACGTTTCCCGCATCAGAAATAGCATTAATTTTCCAGTTTCGAAGAAAATAAAGGAATCCTATGAGTATATTATTACTGTAAAAGATCCATTTCAAGCGCCAGAAAAGAAAAAAATTCAATTATCCGCCCAGAAAAATCGTCTGAAAGCATCTTTATTTTATTCATACGATCCATTGTTTCCAGCATGGATGGCAGCCGATCGTCAGCAAATCCAAAATGCACTTGAGGAAATTTAACGATTTCTTGGACATTTTGTTAGCTGATCGAAGTACGGCATGAATACAACCCCAAGCAACTTCACACGGCATGAGTTTACCGGCAGGCGAAATACTGTGCAATGAACTTCTTTTCCCACATAACTATTCGTGATTGATCAAATATTGGTGGAACTGACGAGTGAACGTCAGAAACATAAGGTATCTAAACAGCTTCTTTCCTTCGAGCTTTTGGTAAACCGCATTAAGAACCAGACATAACTTGAAAGAATTCGTACTGTTCTTCGTCTTCCTCCGTAAATGGTGTCAGCCGACTTCGGCACGAAACTAGAGTTAAATCCGACTTCAACATTCTCATGAAATTTTGAGAAGTTGCCATATACATGCAGTCTGTTTCAGCCAGTTCTGTGAATTTCATATAAAATTCTACTTGAAAAACAACGCTGTAATTCTGGAAAAGATGTTGCAGGACTCAATATCTCATGACAATAGTTGGCTGCGCTTCTTTTTTTTTTTTTACTTTTTCATCGCACTGTGGAAAATTCAGACTCATATTCGACACCAATGAGCTTTGGGGAAAAATTCAATGTGTTGTTGGAAGGGTGGACGCTGAACAGAACATCGTTCACGGCGGTTCGAAAGAGGATTCTAACTCCTGCGATGTGTAGGACTACAGCATGAAAAAATAAATTAGAAAAATTAATTTCTTGAATAACCACCAATAGATCGGAATAATACGCAGGCTTACTTTCGAATACCAGGTACTTCAGAATTAAGATTATTAGAGCTCGCACCAATAGAGTAAAGATCGAAGTTATATTGTGGCCTTCGGCTCAGGTCCAATTTCATGATACTGTTCATGTAGCTGCATTTGTAAGACGAACATGGCAACTCTAAAATTAATTCCTAGGGGGAAAAAATGTGTCACATGCCTTCATATTCTTGATGAATTGATCGGGGTTTAACCCCAAATTTCGATTGAGAGCAGGAAAAAAGGCAAACAATATTTCAGAATCTGTCTCCATTTGCAGACTTTGCAAAATTCACAAAGTTGAACACGGGAAATACTGAACATCCGGTCACCCTGAAGGTCTCAGGATTCCTTCTATTACTCTTGATGATCAAAGCTCACATTATTCGGCCTCTTTTATTCTTTTCACCTCACAAAAGATGCATTGTAACTAAGAAAAGTCCTTTGCTGTGGTTCGCAAAATGCCTCCACACTTGAAATGTGGTCACAGCTATTTATAAATTGGGTCGCACTGGTGAGCAATGTCGAGTAATGTTTTCTGAATCGATGAATCTTGTGAAGAAATACACCGTGAATCCGATTCATGAAGAAAGAAATTTCACTTTCGACGATTTTCTCTCGCGTGATTTACTGTGGGCCTTATCACTATCTTGAAAAGTCATTAAAGGGAAAAGGGCAACCAAATTACCCGCATAAGACATTTATTGTATTTGGTATTCAAAATTTAATAGAAATTGGAATGGTATAAATAATATAAATGATGCATAAGCGTGGTAAAAAGTTGTATAGCAAGCTAAATCAGCCAATAAAGACACCAGGAAATAGCCTCGGGAAAAGTCTTCACAATTTTCCTACTACCGCCTCGCTTTCTTCCGATGATCTCGAGTAAAGGCTGCGACCTATTTTATTTTCAAACAAATCAATCTTACCTAGGCCTGACTCGAAGTCTTGGAAGTTACATCTTTTTCGAGGGGTGGAAGAGCAAACTAAGATTTCGTAATGCTGCTGAAATAATCTTCGAGCAGGGTGCGAGAAACAAGCGAGACCAGATGAAAGATGAGATCCGAGTTCAGGGATCACAAGGAAGCAGTGTCTTCATGGTCTATATCACCGTGGGCAAACGGACGAAGAAGACGGTTCTCGCTGTAAGCGCTGAGAGGTCAAAAAGAGAATAATGCAACGTTTGACGATCTTCGAGTCCCAGTGAGATCGAGTCACGAGACCCTCGAGCTTTTCGATTACGCTTCCTTCATCCAGCGCACCCGCAGGAAACCGGCAGTTCAAGCGAAGCTTCAAGCGTGAAGGTGAACCTTGGCGGCTCATTCAATGTTTCTTTTACGATCCGAAACCCTCTCAAGGCTGAGACTGAATGACTGGTGCAGAGAAACGCAAGTAGTAAATGAATCCGACCGAACAGGGTCCGCTTCTAGTTCGGGGTGATTCAAGACGAGATTCCGCGTGCCCTCGACCTCGGGTGCCCGTCGCCAAGGAGCAGCTACACAAAATTGAAGCCCAAGGTCACGTTCCCCCTGACAGGTCAATCGCCGTCGGGTGGATTGACCCGTACAGATCAACAAAATCTGAATCCACGAAGAAGACCATGAGTATAGCACCATTCCTTCACATTACTACTTCATTTCAGGTTCATTTTCCAAGACGCCACTTCAGCGTGGCTCGCAAGGTCAAACAAAACCGCGGTTTCGCGCAACACCATCAAAGCCGCATCGATTTCTCCACCCAGGGCCCGTGAAACAATTCGAAATTCTCCGACCCATTTCGCGCACACTGTTCTTTTACAAGAAGGACCCAAGCACCGAGATGAACGCTCGTCCAGAACGGTTGGATAGCAATAACACCGATTCGAGTACAGTACAGTACAGTATTTCATTCATGTTTACTCATTGATGGAACGAAGCCAGCTTACTGCCAGGCGGGAAATTGAATCTCGTCGAGATCTTGAATAAAAAAAACCACAGCATCGCAGCACTCCGCATTAAATTCGATCTTCCGCAGAAATGAAAGCAACATCACCTCAAACAGAATAAACGGAATGACATAAGAGGAGGAGAATGTTCAAATTGCCACTGTTAAAATCAAGCATTTGTTTCTCGATGAACTTAGGAGAAGTGCTGAAATTAAGCTCATCATGATAAAATTTAGGACAAACCAGACATAAATTCAGGAATAAATCAGGCTGCTCATCGTCTTAATCGCTTCAACGCATGTTACTGCAAACCGAGCCAGACGCGACTACACAACCAAATCCATAACATAACGACCAGGTACCGTATTCATGAAATTATAAGCAACATTTGTTTCCCACAAAACATTGTGTGTACCTTATGCTCGAAGTAATAAAGAACAGCCCAAAACAGTCTCATATTCGCGGCTCACGCTAGATATTAAATATAAATTAAAATCTGCAATAGTTTAAATTCCATTCAAAAAAATTGGCATGTTTTTCCGCCTTTTTCCTTCGAAATTCAGACAATAGATCATGTTTCGGGGGGGGGGGGATGATGATCGGTGGGAATTAGATATCGAACTATGGGTCCGATTATAGTTCGGTCGAATCTAACAGAAAGACTCACCAGATCCCGTTTGCTCCAAATCTGCGTTGCACTTGTCAAGCAGGTACTGCGCTACGTCAAAGTGACCATTTCGGCAGGCTACGACGAGCGGAGTTGCACCATCAGTTCGAGCAACCACTAAATTCTTGACGACTGGGGCAGCCAGTCGATCCAAGAGATTCTGCAACACACAGTAACGCATGCACGTAAGCAGGAAGAACAACCTTTTTGCATGTAACCTGCAGGGGGAGGATGCATTCGCCGTGGGGCGGGTCAACGACTATGCCTTTGATAAATTCGAAAATTTCAACTGCATAAATGTTTCGTGGTTACGATACTCGAAACGGTAAATTATTTTTAAAAAATGCTAGCTCAAGAAGCGCAAATCTGTTCAGGAGATTAAAGCACAGTGAAATCATCTAAGTGTGGAGTAAATTAAGCTTCCGTCAATGGAACCGTAATCGTTGGTTAGGAACATCAAAGAACTAGACGAAGAAAATCACGTGGAACCTTGGAAAGCTCTGAAGACGTGGAATTCGTGAAAATGTATGGAGCATTGCAACTCTAGACAGAGGAAACAGCCGCATGTGCATGCAATTCTCTCCCACAGTGATAGAAAGTACACACGAGTCGGTATAGCAACGAAAGGATCGAATTTACCCAACCCCGTTTCGCATGTTTTCGCAATCGTCATTTTGATCGAAACGGCCCGGATTTCCTCAACCGTTGTTTCACCACGATTGTGCATGCTACGCGAGCCAAAGGACGGCGAATTTCAAAACGAAGAAGTTGAATTAAAAATGTACGCGTGAATTCAACTACGATTTTGTTTCTTTCTTAAAACCATTCAGATACGTAGGCAGCGTTTGATCGCGGACGACTGAAGAAAAACGCATAAGTAGCCACCCTAATCCTGGACGCGTAAAGGCATTCATCCCATTTAGTAGCAGACGTTAAGAGTGGGACTCTCAGTTGGTTGAGTTCTCAACGATCAAAGAAAGTACAGGACTCTGAATTCTTTAGTCCGGGGTCAGGGAACGACATCGGCCAACGCCTTCGTAAGAAAGATCTGCACTACGGTTATTCGTTAAATAAAAGAGCTCAAGAGTTTCGACATTCATTCGTTCGAGATTCACCTGAACAAATCCCACCAACTTCACAAGTGGACACTTCTACCAGTCACAGATGAAGTAGCAAAATCATCGCATCCCATTCTCACAATTCTCTCGAAATGGATGGATGGTCAGACAAATCGAAACCGACAAGCCTCTTCGCCGTTATGTGAACTTGGATGAATACCACAACGTTTTTCATCTCAACGATACCATGGGCTCCCTACTTCTAACGGCACATCGTCGTTACAGTTCGACGATCAATCTGAGGTACAGTACATCTGAGTGGAACACAATATTCTTCAACGACGCTTCCGTGGATACAATCAGACTTTCCTCGCTAAATTGAACTCCATATCCGTGAGCACGGTTCAAAGATGTGCACGCCCATCGTAACTTAATCCGTCAGTATACAGTACTAGATGATACGCGTATTCAGAGGTAGCTCACCCTAAGGCGCTGAAAATCTCCGTCCCTTGCGGCTGAGAAAATAGCAGCTTTGTAATCTTCTCCAGGAACCATCTCCCCTCGAATATGAGCCATCTCCCCTCGAATATGGGCGCCCAAACTCCGTCGATATCCCGGAGCTGATGCACAGTAAACCAGTCTGACTTTCGTCGGCGATAATCCGTTAAATTTCAACGCTATCAACGCCCGACGATACACAGGTGTTGGTCACTTTTCTCATCACCACGGGAAAGCTATCCGCAAAACGCGACTACTTCGGCGCTTCACAAGCGCTGGCAATCGCGATGAGGGACTTCTGTCGACTGAAACCTATGGCGTCGGGCTTGTTACCGAGTTCATGTTTTTGGCTAGCTGGGCCCCGCGCCAGAGAAGGGAGGACAGAAATCATTCCCGCGCGGTGAGAACCAGTCCACGAAGCGGGAGTGAGAACGAACCTGGTTCACCGGTAGCTGTGGAAACCATGGAGTCATTTTTCTGCAGTCCATTATATTTTTTTTATGCAGCAGTTATGTGCAAAGCGCGAACAGAGAAGAGGAATGAATTTTATCATCCAAGTTATGAAATTTAATTTCGTCCGACCCACATTTTACTTGTATTTAGCAAACGTCTTCTCAGCATGCATTCCGCAAACGTGGACCAAAAAAATATCGCTCCACAATATTTTGTCTTCCTAGTCCGGAGTACGGGGGCAATCCGGAGCATGGAACTGAGATGCTCAGAGATGTGTGCGTCGTTCAGCCATCTGCACTAGTGGATCAAAGTCACGAAAAAGGTTGACCTATGCGGATCTGGATGCACGATTTTTCGAATCGCACTGTACATATATCAGAGGAAGTTTTTCCTTATCACACCATATGCTGATACATAGAAATATACTG
Organism: Notodromas monacha; assembly: GCA_905338405.1. NCBI lineage: Eukaryota > Metazoa > Arthropoda > Ostracoda > Podocopida > Cyprididae > Notodromas > Notodromas monacha. Next base: position 11,744 of record CAJPEX010000219.1, on the reverse strand, counting down.
ATCTGCCCAAGGTTTTTTGGGAACAGCCCTGTGAAGAACGTATTTGAGAGGGAATGTTCCCACATCCCATGCAGCAAAAGCATCAGCAAACCTCAAAAGGATCAGCAAAAACATACTCATTACTTTTCCATTTTTACTTTACTAAGAACTTTTATGGTGGTGAGTTCAACCTTTTCTGAGTCTTTGTTTTTACTTGAGCTGATCAACCAAGTGAGCTGCATTTCAACTCAATCCATTTTGTAGCTATAGAACCATATGCAACTGAGGGCAAGCATATATGCTGGACAAATAATGCTTTTTCAAGAGGAAAAGTCTAAAGTGCAAGTTTTTCTAAATTACTACAAAAGTTATTATAATTTGGAACAAAAGAGAGTTTTCAAAGTTTACGTCAAACAATGTAATGCAGTTAACTCATATACAGTATTGCTGGAATGTCTGAGATCTAATATGCAAGGTTGTATATTTAGAATTTTTTATTATTGAACATGGCCAATAATTCTTCATCAAAACGTGTAATAACGGTGGAAGGGTGAAGGTTAATTACTTGGGATCAAATTGTACCTCCGTTTAAAAAAAGCACCTCTACTGAATAGACATGGGATGAGGGGTGGAAGAGTTTGTATAAGAACAATAGAGCATACACTCTGCAACATGTTGTGAGCGTCATGAAGGTTTTGGGTAACTCAATCATAAGGTGTCACGAAGCTACAATTTCATCAAGTCACTGGATTTTGAAAAATCTTGTATTCATATAGCATACCTTTCCAGTTTGATAATTGTTCAAAAACCAAAGAAGAATTTTCCATTTCTTTTTAGACACAATATGTAATGTATAGTTTCATATGAAAATACGATCATACTCTGAATATGCAAAAAGGACACAAATACTGTATTTGAAATTTAGGAAAAAATGCCCCTCACAATCAAAATAATGAATGCTACAATGAACGCCCGATAAAAACCTGTACACACATTTTGTGCTTAAAGGTTTCTGTAAGAATGTTATTCCAAGAAATTAAGGAATTACTTATATTTTTTCCCCGCAAAAGTAAATTCGGTTGTAATTTTAAAAAATCGACCCCTATTCCAGTTTTCCAGAAGGCCGCGAAAGCCGCGAAAGTCTCCACGGAAAAGCCCAGGCAGAACTTCACTCCCTGCAGTCCCTGCTGGATTTGCATATACCCCTTTGAAACGCCTCCGGCGGAATGATGTACACTATGACTAATAGTGAATATGCTGTACATTTATAGAGGGATGACTGGTGACACCTACTGGCCACCACTCGAAATATCTCCTGGGGCGCGTCATTTTCCTGCTGGTTTGATCAAAGTAGCCTGTAGCCCCGTGAATAAAAACTTCAAAAGAGCTAGCATGGGCTCCTATAGGGCAGTGCCTCAGTTGTCTTGTGATCAGGATGGAGTGAGCAATTGTCCAGTGTGAAACAATTGTTTTCTTTTAGAGGTATTTTCGAAGTTCAATAAATATTTGCTACACCTATACAACACACGGCGATACTGTCTCCCAGCGTCGAGGCACTGATGTGGGCGTCTGGTAATGACAATACGAGATGCTAGGTGTCGCTACAGCATTTGAATGGCGTCGCATGACTGGCATGAGGCACTACGCGCATAAATGAACGGTCGGTCGTGTAGACAACGAACGACACAAGATGTCATTATACTAACACGCAACGTCCGGCGTTGTACAGTACAGTAATGTAGATGGTAGCCTCGGCATTTGTATACACTTCACACTAATACAGATTATACAGTATAAATAAACGGCATTACTGTATATGTGAACTTGCCAATTTTGTTACAGGAACCAGGCCTTTTCAGAATGCTTACTGAGAAACGGTGAGGCCTGCAATAATAGACACAGCAATAAATTTAAACTAAGCAATTTTCGTCACTGAAAACCATCCGGACTTCGTACTGCACTTGAAGGCCAAAAGATTAAAAGGTCGGGATAATGTCTGCATGAGTACGGTACTCATCCATTATCATTTCTTCAAGTTATTTATTCTACCAGAAGAACTGATGACTATGATTCCTCACGTTATTTTATTTAAATCTATACATTTTACAGCATCACTAATACATTGAATATGAATGCCAACACATTTATTTGGGCATCACTTACACAGATAGCCTCCACCTTTTCTTACTACTCTCCTTCGCGACTCCACAAGAACATAACCAAACATGTATATAGTTCAGCATTCCCTGGGCCAAACGCGAAATTCTTCAATTCAATCAATTTTTATTTGGTTTTTAATCAAGTCGATTCAATATTTAATGAAAGTACAATATTACATTTTTGAGCAAATCATTAATCATGTTGATTAAATATATAGAAGATAACTGCTTCAAAATGTTCAAAACACTTCATTTTGCTCATACTGAACGTGTTCGTTTGTGATGGATATTGACATATAATCAGGATGATATGTTGTGTGATTTCTTTCAATGAAATTTTTCGGTTTTATGAGAAAGTTAACACCGCCTCGCAGTATTGAAGAATTACATCTGCTAATTCTATCAAAACAAAATTCCACAGAAAAAGCATTTCTGTAAGCATGCATGTATGAAAACTGATCATTTGGCAGCCTTTCAAGATAACATGTTTAGGCTAGAAACAGTCAGTCCACCTGTTTACAGGAATCAATCAAGAGGGTGAATTATTCGCCAATCATAATTAATTAATGTAACACTAAAGTATTCCATCATCTGGTTTTTTCAAATGCATTTTATTTCGTTTTCCTGCGAATTGGAGTTGGAAAACATTTCCACTGTTTCGGAACGCCTGCATCACCACCTAGAATATAGGCATCATATAAATACTGCTGAAAAAAAATGGCCAAACATTAGTAAATAAAAAGTACTTCACTATCTGGTTTTTCTTAAATGCATTTTATTGAATTTCGTACATAGCCCGAACACCTTGCACATATGCTGAAATATCTCTGCTGCCTTGGTTACTACAGTACGTCGTCTTTGTTTCAGTTGTTCGTGTCTTTCCGTGCATGGATATTCGAAATCGGCATCTCCGGGGAACTGTCATGGTAGCGACACCTGCACGACACATTTAGATCTGCGACAAGGATAGTGCGAGCATCCGCCATGCATAGCAGTGCACTGTACGTGTATGGTCGTGAAGGTGGGGACAGTATCGAAGTCTGCCCCACAAGGTTTGTAGACACGTTTTTTTCGTTTAGTCCTTCCCAGATAAAATTGTCTGCAATGTATTCCGTCCTTGGCAATGCAATTTACTTTACGGGTGGACTATACTCCAGGACAGTACATTGTTGATGCCGATATAACGGCGTATTATATTATGGGGCGTGCAGATAAAATCTTTGTTCATGAGCTTCTTGCGGAAGGTTCCCTCCGGTGAAAATATCTTGTTTAGAATGAGAAATCAGAATATTGGTGCGTAGTTCTTTGTCAATTGTACCTTCAGAATTAGATGAGATGAACACCGTTTATAAACAATTATATGGATTACTTTTTGTTTTTAGTAAAGTACAGTACACACCACAACTACACACAAATATTTATGATTTATCATATTCCTAAACAAGATATTTTCAGCATGTGTCGATTCGTGGTCGATATGCATCACAATCAGCATAAATTTCACAGCAAGTACGGCCAATCATACAAATGAAAAGAAAGAAATTCGAAAGGCTGCCGGAAGAGACAAGGTCCAAGAAATTACCATAGATGATCAACTGAATCTAGATGAATTGCGAAGGACTGTCATTAACTATGATTACCAACATTGTGGCGATCAGACTCGGGCAAAAAATAATCAGCGAAAGCAACTAGCCTACTCTTTTCCGCAGTGTTCGAATTCCTTCCTATATTCGGGGAATGCGAAAAATTGCAGAGGTTTAATGACTAATTGGATGTTAAACAGATACAATAATATTTGAATTACATGACAAAAATGACTGAAGAATCTCTGCAGTTCGATTGCAGTCACAAGAATAAAATGTTCGCTCCAATAAATCAAACAATTGTAAATGAATTTGCGTCGACGTACATTACTCAAATTCATTCAAGCCAATGATCACAGTCATTTTCCCCCGAATACGAAACTTTGCAGAAGGATGGAATCCAGAAATGGAATTTAGAAAATTCCATCTAGGATAAATTATGCCCGAATGTTGAATGAAGAAAGGCAGTGAAGTGTCCTGCAACCCTCCGTCTCCTTATTTCCAATCGCGTTTTATCCCTCTGATAAACTGCTAATTTTGGCTAATGCATAATTCCTTTGTTTTGTTGGAATTTAAATAATACAGTACTGTATAAAATAATATTCTTTAAAATGCTTATAAATCCGTCGAATAAAAGGTAGTAATGTTGGTATTTGATAATACAGTAAGCGCCGGCGACATCTATGTCGCCGCGCGCACACCATTTCTCTCTTGGCGCGCTCTCGCGTCCTCGACTGTAATGGCCGCCGGCTAGCAGAAGCCAGCCAGCCAGCCAGAGCAGCTTCACTCTCTTGTGAGCGCTCGAACCGCGAACATCTCTTGTTGCAAAATCGTTGTCACACTCCGTTCTTCTGTAACGCGAATCGAAGTGTACTTAGTTACTTGTATAAATTTTGTGAAGATCCTAACTCCCTGAAAAGCTGAATAAACTCCTCTGTTCTCTAATCTCAGAGTTACGTGTTATCTCACTTTTCTGTGACGCGGATCTCTCACTGGGGGCTTGTCAAAAGGAAGCCAACCCTAGTCTCACTAACCATGGCTAACGAACATGAGGACGCAAAAGAGGAATCTCTCCCACCAGACTCTCCCTGGGCGCGCCTTACAAAAGCGACTTTTGTGCAATATTTTCAAACCCAAAAAATTCCTAAGCCTACCACTGGCCTCAACCGCTCGGACTACATCTCGGTCCTCGAAGCTCGCGGTATATCACCAAACACGGTGTTTCTAAATTTCTCACCCACCTCCTCCCCTTCTCCACCTTGCTCTTCCCATTCTACTTCACCTTCTGTAGACCTTCCCCATCAGCACCAAGGCGAGGAAGTCGACGCGTATCTCAGACGCGCACTGCACGTTTTTACTCAGGAAAACACTCCTGAAAAATCTCGCGTCTCATGCCTTCTCAGCATGACGCAGCCCGACGTCTCAGAGGCTGCCACCCTCCTCTATGAGCAGGGCCAAACCACATTTCACGAACTCGCGGCCAGTCTCCGAGCCCAGTTCAACAAATTGCATTTCGATTACCTTCAACGTTTCCAATCTCTGGTTCTGCACGCCAATGAAACATATGTGAATTACGGTTGCCGACTCCGCGAAGCATACCTGAAATACCTACCCGCTCCACCTGGGAATCTCCCCGCACAAGAAGCGCTCATCACGCACGCGCTTATCGGCCAATTCCTCACGACTATTCAAGGGGCAATCGCGTCCCACATGCAAGGCCGGGCTCTCGCAGAACCCAACGTCACTTGGAAGCAGTTTTGTACCTACGCGGACGAATTCCGCCTAACCCATCCCCATGCTCCGGTAATCATAAATCGCGGACCGACGGCTAACCAGCCTATCCGCAAACCCAACGCGCAACGTCCATCCAGCGCCTCCGGAGCTTCCTCATCCTCCGGTTCCACCGATCGCCGAATGCATTTCTGCATCCTTCACGACAGGATGGCAGCCCACACTTCGGAAGAGTGCTCGATTCACACGGGACAGCCCCCGCCTGCCCACTTCTGCGAGAAACACCGAAAGTACGTATCGCACACCACCGAGCAGTGTCGCCTGCAGCGGCCAGACGCAACGGCAAGTGACAAAACTTCCCAAACTAAAAAACAGTCATGTATTATTTGTGGTAAAACAGATCACGTGGCCGCCAATTGCACGGCGCCGGGAAATGGGAATCGCGGGCAGTGACGGCGGTTCTCTGTACCGTGCCAACCCCACAAGCCGCCCAGGACCGCATAACCCTTCTCATCTCCATCAAGGACCAGAAAACGTGGCGGGAGTAGCTGTGCCCGCGAAGGTTCAGTAAGTAGCGCCGTCTCCTCGCCCAATCGCTCCAGCTCCCTACGAACCCCGTAGCAGCATCAATCGCAGTGGCCGTCACCAACATCTCGCTGCCGCTCAACCAATCGGTAAGTACTCAGTTTACCTTTCGAAATCATACATATCCCGCGACTTTCCTTGTCCTCCCCAAAGCTTTCTATCCCATAATCCTCGGTTGCGACACTCTCAGTGTCCTCCCCCTAGCTATCACACTCGATGGCACACTCATCTTCTCTGGATTCCGCTCTATCCAACCCGTCACCGAATCTCCAACATGCGCCATAGGCGACAATATCACCTATGTCGACGGGTCCGCGCCCGATCGCGCCATAATGACTGCGCTACTCACACAATTTCACGAAAATATCTTCCAATGGAGCGGCCGACACGGCCTCTTCCCCCAGTATGTCGCATACTTACCTACAGTCTCAGATTCAGCACCTATCGCCAAACACTTCCGTCAATCTCTCGATCGGCAAAACCCCATGCAAGAAATTCTCAAAAATTACAAATTAACAGGCATTCTCGAGCCCGCAAACTCCCCGTATAGCTCACCCGCCTTTCTCACACCTAAGCACTGTCTAGATCCCACCGCCCCCGCCATGAAGTGCTGGCGCCTTGTAGAAGATTACAGGGAAATTAACAAGCAGCTTAAACCAGATAACTACCCAATGCCGGTCATTCACGACCTCCTTGACTCTCTCGGCCGCCAAAACGCCTACTTTTGCACACTAGACCTGCACTCAGGGTTTCACCACATTCCCCTCGCTCTCGCCGATAGACAAAAAACGGCATTTACAACGCCTTTCGGCCAACTCCAGTACACAGTCCTTCCCTATGGCCTTAAAACCGGCCCCGCAATTTTCCAACGCACAATGGAAACCATTCTCCGTGACCACCTATACAATAAATGTCTCGTATATTTTGATGACATCATCATCTTTGGTCCCACATTCCAAACAGTTACAAAAAATTTAGCTCAAGTCCTCACAACTCTCTCCAACGCAGGAGCTGTCATAGATATCACTAAATCTCGCTTCCTTGCTAAAACCATTGATTTTCTCGGTTATACAATCGACCAAACCGGCACCCGTCCGGCCGAATCTCACTTAGAAGCTATCAAAAATTTCCCTCAACCCCAAACTACACGACAACTCCAACGCTTTATCGGTCTAGCTACGTACCTCCGCGAACACGTCCCAACCAATTTTGCCAAACACGAAAAAATTCTCCGCAACACAATCCCACCTAAACCCGCAGTTAGACTCAACTGGACTCCCGAAGCTACACAATGCTTCCACGATCTCAAAGACGCCATCGCTCAGGCAGCTCGCCTTGAAAGATTTGACCCAGACGCTCCCACAGAAATCCACTGTGACGCTTCCGCCACATCTCTTGGTGCCATACTCATTCAACGAGACCCACATAACAAAGCACATATCATTGCTTACGCAAGCCGCGTCCTCTCTGACCCGGAAACTCGCTATTCCAACACACAACGCAAACTCCTGGCCGCAGTCTGGGCCGCTACCCAAAAATTCCGCCATTATCTCGAATACCGCCCCTTTACCATTTTTACAGACCATAAAGCTCTCCTCGGCGAACTCAAAGACTCTCGCCTTCTCCACCTCCTTCTCAAACTTGAGTATTTTAACTACACCTTTCAATACCGCCCCGGCAACCGCCTTGCCGGCCCTGATGCCCTCAGCCGCATAACGCTCAACGCGCTCCAGATCATTCCTACCGAAACCAATCAACTTAAAATTCTCCAACAATACCACGAACAGCTGGGCCACGCAAATTGGAAAACTCTTTACTCAGTTCTTAAAGAAAGATTCTCATGGCCTCATCTCCGGCAATCTACGTGGAAATTCGTTAAGCAATGCGCTCCCTGCTTTGCCCACAACTTTAACACAAAGCACACCGGGACAAAAATCTCACCCATCCCCACAACGGACCGACACCAACGTCTAGCTATTGACTTCTGGGGTCCCTTACCCCTCACACCCTGCCGCCACCGATACGCACTGGTAGCAATTGATCATTTCTCTAAACTTCTCATCACAAGACCCATCAAAAACGCTAATGCTAACACTCTCTGTTCCTTCCTCTCCGACGTCTTTTCCCAGATTGGAACCTGCGACCTCATCCACTCCGACAGGGCCGCAGTCTTCTTCTCAAATGCATACAAGCGCTTCATCCGCGCAAATCAAATTGAAGTTCACATAGCCCAGCCATCACACCCNGTGAACCAAGCCCTCCATCTCTTGAGATGGCACCTAAGAAAGTTTGAAAAGTTATAACTATCCAAGTGAAAAAAGAAAGGAGTAAAGAAGATGAAAAAAAAAGTTGTGAAAAGTGTTCAAAATTGTGAAAATCATTCTCCTCCTACCCTATTTCACTACCCTACCCCCTATCACTTTTGTTATATACAGTCTTTCAAACATGTCTTGTGTCTATTAATGCAATTTCTGACAAAAAGTTGAAATATAAAGGTAATTTTAGTTTACAATTTTTTTTCTGGAACAAATTACTTTTTTCATAATGTAACCTTGAGGGAAATAGGGTTTCAACTTAAGACGGCCCCATGTTATGATGTCCATCCTGGAACGGATTGATGACATAAGATGGGGGCCCACTGTATGCAAATTATTTTTGCCCTGGTACTCTTTTGATTCATCGGAAAGCCAAAGACGGTAGTTGGGAAATAATTGTACTGTACAAAATCCATTTATTGCAAAGAAACATTTCAGATTTTCAGTGTTCGCGAAACCGTCCAGAAATGGCACTGGCATTGTTCGATGTTATCCCCAGCATTGATCTAACGCCTCTAACAGAGTACAAAACAAACGGCCGACACAGCGACGAGGATCACATGATCAACCTTTTCGATCCCCACGATGTCGGAACCCTCATCAGCACCGCAGTGTCCAATGCTATCAAGTGCTATCAATTACCAAGTGACAAGACCAACACCCAGTGTGTTCCGATGGCGAAAAATCGTCGTTACAAGAGAAGCATGGACTTCAAAGAAGCTCCACGCAAAGCCAGAGACAGAAAATTCGGAGACCGATTCCCAGACCTCATCTTCAGCCAACCCCAACAATGTTGCCGCCAGCTGCCAAAAAAATCGGATGATCAGCCGAAAATTGCAGAAGATTCGCAAAGAGGTAGAAGACAGATCGCACGCACCTCCTTCGAATTCCTACGAAGTTGGCGGATATTGGGGGGAAGAAGAAGAAACGTGGAAGATGTTTTTGTCAACGGGGTGGCGGCAGTACGCAGGGAGAAGGCAAACAGTTTGATTTACGACCAGCTCTTCTCACCTACGGTCTTCCCATTGCACTCCTTGCCGCACTAATAGCCATAGCCGCTGGAATTGGAATCGGAGTGGCAATCAGATACATACAACAACTGATCCAAAATATAATCAACGGAAGCGACACTTGGGGACCGAATTTTTAGGGACACTTGGGGACCGAAGCTCCCAGCAGTAATGTTACTGTAAGCTGTCGCCAAGCTGCCGCCGAGGAAACCGTCATTTGACCAACAGACAATTCAACTGGACTTTAAAATTTTTTATATACTTTCTTCTGGAAAAAAAAAGATTGGAATGAGGTGGTGAGGTATTGTCTCATTCACTCGGTTGAATTTGAGAGACAATATTCCAACATTTGAATACTCCTACATGGGATGGTTTATATGTATTGAGACTTCGCATAGTACAAAAGTTTTTCAAGTGCTGGAATCTTAAAAAAAAAGCATGGACTAGTGCTTCGGTTATGACTATTTTCATGGGTGGGGAAAGAGGTACAGTATATTTCTTTCTGAGCGAGTTTAATGTCAATAATGCTTTTTGTGAAGCCGTAAAATAACTTTTTTATTGCTATTCAGGAGCTTGGCCCAGCGCCCAGCTAACAACACGCTGTCCCATGAAATCACTCAGTTGCCCCATTTCTCATCGCAACTATGCCACATATTTATTTGCAGATTAATTTTTGCAGAAAAGCAGCCTGTTGAAAGGGTTTAAGGCTATCATGTGTGTCCAACAGTAGGGCATGAGTTCTTGATGCCTAGATGACACTTTGTATCTTTGGATTCTTACCTGCCTGTCCGATATATATTCCTGGAAGGCATTCTGATGACGCACGTACAGTATTGTAATCCCTGATCTGGGATATTTGTTATATTCAGTCACTAACAAAAAGATATCCCATAAAATAACATTTTTTCATAATAACTTTGTTCTCATATCAAGCACATGTGACCAAAAAATATCCTCCAATCAAGCCAGATGCATGACTCTGTATATGGCTATAGTAAAGTACTGTATTTGGAATGCCTGATGTTTATAGGAATGATCAGTGACACCTACCGGCCACCACCCGTTATATTTTCAGGAGGTGCGGCATTTCGTAGTTGGGTGGAATAAGTAACCGCGTGAATCAGAGTGGGCTAGCATGACTCCCGAGTCCAGACTCCTACGGTTGTGCCTCAGTTGTCTCTGATCGGGATCCATGCAGTGAGCATCTGTCCAGCGTGACCCGATGTTGTACTGCATAGGGGTGTTTCTTATAAGGTCAATAAATATTCCTTAAACGTGCTTAGATACTTCCAAGTTATCGTCGATTGTGTTGAGCTGCTGTAGGGAATATCTCACTATACTTCGTTAAATCTTGACTTGAACATGGTCTTGATGCCTTTGATTGAACCGTTCCGTGAACATAGATTACACAGCGAGCACACTGGGTGCTGATGTTCAGTTGGCGAATTGTTGGTGCAAATTGGAACAAGGTGAGCACAAACTCAAGCAGGTACTGTGTCCATAGCTTCCAATAATTTGAATTAATTGGTGCTCATTAGTATTTGTGTATGGGGTTTTTAATGAGTGATGATTTTCGTTTCCAGATGTCTGCGGAAAAGACGTTGACAGAAGCCGATCTGAATGCCGTCGCGAGAACTCTGGACGCAACTTGACTTGGAGAAAGAACAGCAAGCACTTCAGCTGAGTTCAGTCGAGAATTAAAAGCTGACGATGAGGAAGCACTTCAGATTTTGGAGATCTACTTGACCTGTGTATGTGTAATGCAACTCAAAATTTGTAGAAAACTTGTCGGCGGTCAGTTCTGATCGAGTATAATTGTCAGCAGTGTGTTTTGTCCTTGGCAATGCAATGTACAGCATGGGTGGACTAACTCCAAGACAGTATTTCATTTATGATGCGGGTATAACAGCGTAGTACAGTAGAATCTCATTACACTGAATCTCGGTATAACGAATTTTTGCTTACAACGAATTTTTTTCAAGTACCAGCAGTTTTACTTAAGGCGAAGCTTAAATTAATTTCATTTAACAAATTTCTTAACAACAATCTTTCCAGTTATAACAAGTTTTTGTCCCAAATCTGTAATATTTTTAATCAAATTTTTAGATTTGTTGTCCCCATTGCCAAATTTTTGGTCCTCAATTTTCATAGGATAAGATCCTGAGGCTCATCATTCCTAGATATAGTGGAGAGGAAATGTGTCTGGAGCAGAATGACAAACTTAAAATACAGGACATGTATCAACAAGATATTTTCAGCATTGTTCAACAAGATATTTTCAGCATGTCTATACACATGCTGAAAATATATTGTTTATCATGAGAAATCGGAAGTATTCGTCTTCATGAAGTGTGTTGTCCGTAAACCGAGGTATAAATAAAT